>CM042323.1:35243529-35288529 GCA_023566125.1 Zingel zingel | reverse complement strand
TGATGTTTCCGTCTCTCAGGAGTGCGGAGAGAAAGTCGACAACACGCAGCTAATTACATGCTGATGCTAATGTGATTTAGCACGGTTCAGGATTAGCTGCCCACAGCTTTTTACTCACAGATGCACCGTCATGGATGAGCGGCTTTGACAGACGTGTGGAGCAAGAACTGGAGACTCTGGACATGTATGTTCATGTATAACACACACACACACACACACTCTCTGACACACACACACACACACACACACACACACACAGGCCTTTCTCATGAATCTGCTTCTAGCCAGCTGTGAGTCAAACATTGAAGAACATATAATCACTCCTCTATCATCCCTCCATACTGGATTATCATCTTCCCTCACAGCAACTAATGATTATTTTCATTCAAATGTCTCCTTTGATTCCATGAATGTGTCAGTTATTCTCCCAAATAATAAATAAAACATGTAGTCTCTCTCTATAAAACAAAGACAGGCAGAACATCCTTACATCAGACGACGTGCAACCACAAAACATCGTGTTTGATGAATTCAAATGTTTCCAGCATTTGTTTCCGCCTTAAATGAAAATCTGAACCTTACAAAACATGTCTTTATTAAATATGCATTTGATGAAACTACATTGGTACGGGTACTTGTTTTTGATTTGAAATTAATCTGTCTACGCACTAATAATTTAATTAATTAATTTAATAATTTCTATTAAAAAACAAAACTCTTTCAATGAGAACTCCTGTTCTTATTGCCTTACTGCTTAGTCCCTGACAGAATGAGCAGACTGATCTCATGAAGTGGTGTATGTATGACACGCCAATTTGTATGCCATTATTGACGTGTTATCAAGACGCATACTCACTTTTTAGCGTGTTTATCAACGCCGTTTGGCCTCCATTGACTTACATTATCTTGCAATTGCGTGTGAATTGACGCCATAGGACTTTCACCCAGTTTCCTTTCCACGTTTTTAGTTTTCCTAAAGCCAACCCTGTTCTTCTTTTCCTAAACCCAACCATAGCCTCGCGATAACCCGCCACGTGGCTTTAGAAGGTGCCACATGGCGTGTATGTTTACGCTGTGACGTTGCAGACTGCCATCCGCTGTATACAGCGGAGACATACACGCGGATAGCTCAAAATGCGTACAGATAACACGCCACTTGGCTTTAGGAAAGTGTGTATGTAAGTATGTGTACGCGAAGTCATGATATCACGTTGGAATGAGTCAAACTTTCAAATGATATATTAGACATGCCAGTTGAATTAAAAAAGAATATCTCCTCACACCATGAATGATGGGGCTGTTTCTAGAAGTGGCAACCGTGCTCTCAATTACCGTCTATGATCAAATCTGCTTCAACCAAACTAATTGCTATCAGCCAGACAGAGTGGTATGCTATGTTGATTTGATAGCTGTCCTTAGTTTTACATATGATGAATTGAGAGTTATTGCTGGAAATTCAGCAAAGCTTATTTACCTTACATAGGTTAGGGGTGGAAGTGTGATTCTGATGGGTACCTGCTCATTCAGGCATAAAAGGGAATAAAACACCAGACAAAATAGGCAAAAAAGCAAACGGGATGAGAGATTTCATAGATATACTGTACCTTTTAGGAAAGGAGAAGCAAAGGCGCTGCTCAAGGCTCAAGAGAGAAATGGGACAGGAATAACAGTGGAAGAAAATATTACAGCGTGCAGAAAACCATTAATAGTAGTAAAGACAAGGTGTGTTTAGAGGAAACAGAAGGGAGGAGACATCTCTAACTAGGCTCATGCACTGTGGAAAGAATAGAGAAGAGAGGATAAGATAATCTCAAAAGATTGGTAAGGCAGGAAGAGAACGGATTGGGAATGGGTATTCAGGGAACAACAGCAGTTAGGGTAAAGGCATTGACATATATAAAATGGACCAACAGGTCCTGTGTCTCTGGACGGAGACCAGTGAAGGATATTAGAAGCACTTTTCCGGTGATGGCTGAGCGTTACTGAGCAGCCTCCAACTGAGCTTGAAGACGTAGATGTGACGTGAGCAACCTGTCTGAAAGTTGGAAGTCTTCTGGTAGCTGTGCCAAGAGAAATCTCAATCATTCCCAATCTAGCAGAGACGGAGAGCGTAGGTATATGTAAGGAGATAACATAGGCACAGGCTAATTACTGATCACTAACATGATAGTTAACATTAGTAATTACACTTAAACAGCTAATGGAAGTCCAAACTGCCTGAGAGCTTCTCCTGTACTATACGGTAATTCCTCTACTATGAGACAGTAAGTCTCGTGGTTATGACACAATCGTTAGCCTATTTTTATAAAAACGTCTGCTATGGAGCCATAACGTGAGGTACAAGGTAATGGAGCCTTTTATACATTGTCGTGTTTCTTTAGAAATAAACAACGGACAAATAGAGTCTTTAAACGCTTCAGATGTAAAGTTATTCTCTGTCAAAGTGACGTCAAAATGAATGGGAGTCAATGGGATGCTAACGGGAGGTGATGGCTTTGTAGCATCAAAATGGCGCCATAGGAGCTACACGTTCTGAGGATAAGCTTAGCCCCTTGGGTAAAGGACACACAGAAAGTCGTTGTGGAATATTTGAGAGATTATAGCATAGAATGTACTGAGTTATGTTTTGTTTGTTTTGTTCTGATTATTCAATTTCAATTTCAATTTATTTTTATGAAAGGGACAATGTGCAATTAAAACATAAATGTGACCATTTGACGCATTACACCTGAGTTAGCCTTTGGCTAATTTACATCTGCAGTCCCTCAAAAGACACAAATACAACATTTTAAAAATTAAAACATCACTTAATAAGTAAAACAAAAACATGCAACAAAATAACAATATTTTACATTTCATATCACACACACACACACCCGCTTCGAGAGACAAGTAAGACCAACAGTTGTGAAGAGTGATTAACTGACACTGTGCGTGCATTGCTGAGTCATTTTAAGGTGATGTTTTAGATTAGCTTTAAAGCTACTAAGCACACCACAGCTTTTTACGTTGTCCGGGATAGTATTCCATTGATTAATGAACGATTATTGAAAGAGAAAGCTGCCTGTCCAAAGGCTGAAGAGTGAAAGGGTACAATGCAGTCGTGTATGGAAGCTATTCTAGTGGACCTTACAGAACCAGCAGCACGATAAGTGACAAATTTGCACAAACAGCTAGGAGCCAAGCCATTTAGGATTTTGTAAACTGTACACAAATTTGAAAACACTCTAAAATGTTCAAAAGTAAGTAGATTGTGTTTGTATAGTATCCCACAATGGTGATACCTTAATGGCTTTTTGTCAAATACTTTCAAAGCCTGTTTGTACAAGGATTCTAAGGGCTTCATTGTTGTTGGACTTTTCTGCCCCCAACAGGTAATACAGTATGAAATTTGAGAAAAAATGAGAGAATGGAGAAATATCTTTGCAGCCCTTGTAGAAAGAGAAGATCTAATATGTATAAAATTTGCCATGTTGTATTTAATAATATTAGTCATTTTCTTAATATGTTTTTTAAAATTGAGATTTGAGTCCAGTACAACACCTAGATATTTGAATTCAGTGACAGTCTCAATTTGTTCACCCTTGATACAGATGTTTACATCTGGGGTGTGAAACTTAGTTTTAGAAAAGAACATGACTTTTGTCTTACTTACATTTAAGGTGAGGCAAGATTGATCTAGCCATTTGACCACTCCATCCAGGGCAATAGCTAGTTTCTCAGCTGCCAGCTGAGCTGATTTAGCATGTGTATATAGAACAGTGTCGTCGGCGTATAGTTGTACCTCTACTCCATAACAGTACTGTGGAAGGTCGTTGATGTAAAGACTAAAAAGTAGTGGGCCTAATACAGATCCTTGAGGTACACCCATTGTGCACTTCAAATTACTAGAGGACACATCTTTGATTTTCACATACTGTGTTCTGTTGGATAGGTATGACGATATCCAAGCAAGTGTATTAGATGAAAAATTGAAATTGGCGAGTTTAGATATAAGAACATTGTGATTAACGGTGTCAAAAGCTTTATGCTAGTCTAAGAATACAGCTCCAACAATTCTGCCTTTGTCAAATGTAGTAGTCCATGATGTAAAGTAATCCAGGGACAATATCCCATTCTACATACTCCAGTACAGTAGGTGGCGGTATGCACCTTGTAAGTAATGGTTGCAACCCGCCATAAAACCAAAAGAAGAGGAATTGCTATCAGCTGTATGTGATTGCTTGGCTGTCTTTTCCTTCTTGCAGGCCATGTTTGCAGGAATGCATGTGTCCATGATCTTCATCTGAGTTCTTCATACCTGGAACATTTGAGTGGGTAAGTCCTAATCTTGCACCTTAATACTATATATTTGTGCTTTCTTTGCTTTTTCTCCATGTAGCTTGCGGGTAGGCTAACAAGCAGTTAGCATAGGAGAAGCTACTGGCTAGCCAGGAGTAAACACCACCATGAAAGCTCTCCTATTCCTTGGGTTCAACTACTACATAGTTGCCTTTGCATTGGGCCTTGTGATGGCCTAGACTTGAAAGGAGAGAGAGGGGGGAGAATGACATGCGGCGTTTTGCTGTATGTCATTCTCCCCTCTCTCTCTCCTTTCAAGTCTCGGAGTTGAACCCGTGGCCAAGGGCACGGGTCCTGGTAGGGCATCCGCTCTACCAGGTGAGCTATCCAGGCGCCCTTGCTTTCCTTATTTAATAAAAATATTTTTTATTTATAAACAAATTTCCAAAGTTTTTTACTGAAGAGTTCAGACTCAGTACCTTGTTTTTGTGTGTCTGTGTGTGTGTGTGTGTGTGTGTGTGTGTGTGTGTGTGTGTGTGTGTGTGTGTGTGTGTGTCTGTGTGTGTGCTTGTTTTACTATATTCATGGGGTCCAAAAACCCGGGAATACAGTATACTTGTGGGGTCCAGACAGCTTTGTGGGGCCAAAATGCTGGACCCCACAAGGTTAAAGGTCTGTTTGAGGGTTAAGACTTGGTTTTAGGATTAGGGTAAGGGGCTAGGGAATGCATTATGTCAATGACAGGTCCCCACAAAGATAGTGCCACAAACGTGTGTGTGTGTGTGTGTGTGTGTGTGTGTGTGTGTGTGTGTGTGTGTGTGTGTGTGTGTGTGTGTGTGTGTGTGTGTGTGTGTGTGTGTGTGTGTGTGTGTGTGCCAACGTGAAATTAAAAGGATTCAGCAAGCGCTGCACCAAATGCAATGACACACATGAGGAATCAGGGAAAGAAAGAAATAAGCTGATGCACGAGAAAAGAATATAAGGGTGAGACACTGCTGCTCGGCCTGAAACAAATGATAGGATACAGAGGAGATGTTTGTGAGACCCGGCTCTTATTTAGGACAAATTTAACAAAGTCATCCCGGGAGATTGTCATGCCGATTCCTTTGTTCTTTATAGTTGGTCTCTCTGTCTATTGTTTCAGTGAAAAATGGTTGACGTCCTTCCAGCTCTGTGTGTTTTTGTGGCTGAATCAGTTTTAAGTTTTTTCTTTCATGCACAAACTTTCTCTCTTAGTTTTGGATTTCACAGCGTGGAGTCGGCTCTGCTCTCGTTTCTGCACAGCGGTCGATGAACAGCACAGCAGGATGATTCTGGCGATATTTTGGGGATCTGTTAGGGCGGAGGACGCCCCAAGAGGATGTGACACGTTTGTTCCAGAGGCCTTCAAAGACAACAGGTCATCATAAAAGAGCACAGACCTGAATTTACTGTCCACTCCGCTGTACGTCCTACACTGTCCCCTATTGCGTCCTCTGCGTGTGTCAGCCCAAGGGCGTGGTTCTAACTGGGGATGGTGAAAACTTTTAAAAGTATAGATTTTAGCTGAACCTTTGAAATCTGTCAGTAGTGACTCCTTGCTGTCAAGCCATCATAATCCAGATGAGACAGAACTCTGAACTGACAGAAATCCAAACACACTGACCTAATTTTTTATTTCCTGCGCTCATACTGAAATCTTAAAACATGGAACAGAGTGATGCCTCTCTTACTGTCATTGGAAGACCAATACCCCATAATGATAGCCTGACAAGCCAGACCCACATCCAGATGTTGGGTCTGGGAATTCACCATTGGCAGGGCTCAATCTGAGGGGCGGGATAAACGGTTATCTTTCAAATTCCCTCTGCACGCAATAGGATAGCGCTACAACCAATCAGAGCAACGCTAGTTGATAGATTCAACTTTTGTCGTATCCGGTCGGCAAAACTCCGAACACATCTTCCTTTTGTAAGAATGACTTCAGTGCTGTTCTTTGTTCTTTTCTCAAAGAAAAGCTTAATTCCAAGTAGCAGGGAATTCACGCAGAACTGTCGCAACTCTGCCGTCATTATGTTAAGCCCCGCCCACCGACTTTATACACGATGTGATTGGCCTGACTACAGTTTAGTTTTTCCAGCTCACACGCCAGCGGAGAATTGCTAGACTGACCCTGGCTGCAAATTACATTTGCTGCTGCTAGGGTGCGTCTAGATTTCTAGGCTACCATCATGAACCATGAACCTAACCTAACAACCCGATCTCACGGCAGTTTGTGTAAATGTCACATTATTTTTAATCTATTGATACGTGTTCACAGGGATTTTTTTCTCGTTTTTTACATGGTGGCCTGCACGAAATACCCTACAGGGAAAGGGCGCCCCACACGCCAAGAGACGGCCACGGGGGACGGCCGCTGGGGACACGCGACAATAACGGGACAGTTGTGATTAGGAAGACTACGGGAAACAAAACGCCACACTCGGGACGCGATCCCTGCTCACCCGAGTGATGATGTTCATTTAGTAAACTGTGGTCCCATTTATTTTAAAATAGACGATAGACGATGAAGCAGAGGATGCTGTAGGGATGATAAACAAACGATAAAGCAGGGGATGCTGTAGGGGCGTGGCTACCTTGTAAATGACAAGTCGCTACTACGGCGGTGTCCTCAGGTTCTCAGTCAATCAACCCCGCGATTCTCCACAGCTCCACTCCTTTTTCCAAAAATATGGTTTCAAAACAAACCAAGGTGGCGTCAGCCAAAATGCCAAGCTCGAGTCTTCAAAAATGGTAATCCACAAACCAATGGGTGACATCCCGGTGGCTATATGTCCACTACTTTTATAACCTACAGTCTATGCTCTGCACCAACATTACAGTTCAGGGTAAAAACAACAAAAACACACTAATTCAAAGGAGGTGTAGGCTGTAACAAAATGGCAAAATGTTGTTTAAAGGTGCTGTAGGTAGGATGGTGAAGATCCAGGACTTAGCCACAAAATTTGAACATCGACAACTTCTCAGTCCCTCCCCCCTTTCTGCTAAAGCCCAAAACGGTCTCTTAAGCCCCTCCCCCCACAAGGGAGAATATGTGCATGAGCAGTGATTGACACGCAGTTAGACACCCCCCCTGGCCATGATTGGTGCATCTGAACAGTTAGACACCCCCCTGGCCCTGATTGGTGCATCTGAACAGGGAGCTGTGGATTTTTGCAAATCTCACTCCAGGCTGTAGGTGGTGCCAGAGGAGCTGGATTTGTTTCTTAAATGACCTGCTTCATGTAGTTCTACTGGAACATAGGGTCAGTTTCAGCAAATATGACAGAAAGTTACTTTTATAAGTCTTACCTACTGCACCTTTAATTATTGCACATGCTAGTGCAAGTGTTGGATTCAATTGTGCTGTTGATAGACACTATTGTCCCACAATGCACAAAGCAGCATACTGTAAAACTAATGTGGAAGGAGTTGAAATGGCACCAGGAAGTTTTTTGAACAATTTAGTACAACGGATTAAATGTTATTAAAAAAAAATAACATTTTGCTTTCTCTTTGTGGCATTTAATTGGTAATGTCACTCTAAAGTCATGGTTTGGTTGATGTTCATTGGCGCATCATTTCCTAAAATATTTCTTGTGTACTAATTACTGAAACTCTAGTATACTGTGACACATATAGCGCATACAGGATACAGTTAGTATGTAGTGTGGAATTGAGACGGCAAAAACACTACATTTTATTCGGTGTTAAGGTATCTGAAAATAACTAATGTGTATATATGTGAAATCCTTTTAAGTTACTACAATTTAGCACACACACACACACACACAAATAATCATCCAACGTCCATATGCATGAGCTGTGATGTGTGTTTGTTTTGATTCTTCAGATTTTAATTAAGATTTAAGCTCTTTAGCACTTCTCAATGACAAAATCCTACATTTTTATGTGCTCAGTGTGTGACCACTACTACAGATACTTCATTTTTCCGGACATGTTTGTACAGCTTGAGATGGTTATTGACAAGTATTTTTTCGAGGTCTCAAGCTGATTCAATCTGTTGTGGAAAGTTGTTGAGATGGTAACAGTATAAAAGATAATAAGGAATTGTATTTCTTTTTATTTTTTTCCGCTGTTAAGATTGTTTTAGTCTTCTTGTTTGAGTCACTGTGATGTATGAATTTGTCTACTTTCATCAGACGGGACACGTTCTTGTATGTAAGCTGGGATTCCTCTGGGTTTGCAGTTGGTGGGTTGGTCAGCACTAAATTCATGGTAACCAAGCTTCCTCCAGCTGAGGAGAATCTAACGCCTACCGCACCCCGAATCCTGCTGAGCTAATGTCTGTCTATCCCGGTTAAAAATTTATAGCGCTCGCCGTCCTATACTGCAAAAACTCTTGCGAGCCTAGAGAATTAAGGTATCCATTCCGACGACAGTTTTACTGTCGTGCTAAGTTCACTTAGCATTAAATCCTCCTCCCCGTGACTGGAGACTAACCTTGTTTTCCGACCAAAAGAGAGAGGAGAGAGGCAAAAGGCACACTCAAATTTAGTGTTTAATTTGGTTAATATCGTCGGCTCACTCTGTAAATTTACTGCAGCCCTCAATTTGAATTAGACTGCGGCGAACAGTCAGTGAGGCCGCATCCACATGAATGAGGAGTGGACACTAATGCAAATGCAGGAGCGCAAGTCGATACTGCTGTGTTTGCTTTTCTGTACGAGTCCCTGTTTACCCAGAGAGTGTGTGTGTGTGCGCGTGTGTGTGTATGCTAATGGTGAAATATAAAACAAAATGCAGAAACATATTCAACACGTTCCACATGCCACACGCAGCTCGTCTGCCAAAGCAAATGAAAACACACGGTTCATTCGGAAGGGTACATGAATACAAGAGAGGGCGAGTGTTCAGCCAATGAAGTAACTTTTAGACCATGTTTCGGAGCTTTGAGGTGCAGCACATTTCTACTCCGGAATACATGGTGTGAGGTCAATGTGTGATACAACAGGTGACTGGAGTGTTGTAATCATAAAAATATTTTTTGTTATTTCTATGAATGTAATGTTCTGTGTGGGTGAACCTTGAGAAATTAGTACAATATAAGTAGAAGTGTAAATTAATAACTGTCAGGGCCACAGCTGGAGTGTTCAATACAAGTGAAAACAGACCAGACTGATGTCATGTCATTCTCATGGACATGAAGGCTCTCTGTCAGCTCTACAAAATCTTTCCTGAATTGTCGATTTCGCAAATATTGTATAATATATATATTTATTTGTACAAATATATTGCTTTATGTGGTTGATGTTGAACCGTGATGGAAAGTCGCTTATCAGGATTTTTTCGATTCAAATTTTATTTATAGTGTCAAATCATAACAGCAATTATCCAGTGGTGGAAAAAGTATTCAGATTCTTTCTTAAGTAAAAGTACTAATACACCACTGTAAATATATTCTGTAAAGTAAAAGTCCTGCATTGAAAATGTTAAGTTTACTTAAGTAAAAGTATTTAAGTATCATCAGAAAAACTTAATTAAATAATAAAAGTAAAAGTACTCAATGCAAAAAAAGTCCTCCCATTTTAGAAAGTGTAATGGATCCGTTGTGTGTTTAATGGTCTAATCATGTCAGCTGGACTTGTAGCCGTTAAATTGTTGGCTCATTTCATTTATAATAAAACAGATTTTATAAACTACATGTGTTTTGTGTGCAGAAATCTTAATGTGTAAGTAACTAGTAACTAAATCCCCCCCAAAGGGACTTACCATCTCCAACAGAAAACACTGTTCACAAACTGCTCCAAACAGCTCTATTGTAGTCCAGCCTTTACTTCAGAGACAAACGTGGTCACTTTGGAACACACGTTATAATGCTCGCCTAGCTGCTAGCATGGCACGCCCTCATACTCTGCTTCTGACTGGCTAGTAGTCCTTACCTAGGTACTGTCAGGGCACGCCCTCATACTCTGCTTCTGACTGGCTAGTAGTCCTTACCTAGCTACTGTCAGGGCACGCCCTCATACTCTGCTTCTGACTGGCTAGTAGTCTTTACCTAGGTACTGTCAGGGCACGCCCTCATACTCTGCTTCTGACTGGCTAGTAGTCCTTACCTAGGTACTGTCAGGGCACGCCCTCATACTCTGCTTCTGACTGGCTAGTAGTCCTTACCTAGGTACTGTCAGGGCACGCCCTCATACTCTGCTTCTGACGGGCTAGTAGTCCTTACCTAGGTACTGTCAGGGCACGCCCTCATACTCTGCTTCTGACTGGCTAGTAGTCCTTACCTAGGTACTGTCAGGGCACGCCCTCATACTCTGCTTCTGACTGGCTAGTAGTCCTTACCTAGCTACTGAGCATGTGTGACTCCCAACAAAGATGTTACAGAAGTGGGAGGTCTCACTCTGTAGCTAAAACAGAGAACTCAACACACAGGGTGAAAAGAGGAGCTGCAGCAATGTGCAGTACAACCAAAATATGGTGTTTTCTGAAAATTAGTTTTCTAAATTGGTTTTCACTTCCAGTGATGGGATGCTGGCAGTTTCTGGCAGAGATTAGCATATGTTTTGATTTTCAGAAACTAATCAAAGATGTGATCAGAATCCCAGAAAATGAGAGAAGCAACACCAATCTCCCTCTGATTAGGAATGAATGGGGAACTTTGTGTCACCAACACCTGAAATCCTGAGAAATAAAAAAAAATTAAAATAAAAAACCCTGATGAATCACCTCTCTGATTAAAGGAAGACATCATCAATCACCCACAAACCCTTTAATACTGAGCCCGAGAGTCTGAAACCAATAAGCAGTTGACTGGGCGGATTTCTCTTCGATACAGAATCACTTTATTACAAACGTTCGTCCTCCTTCCAGGGAGACTTTCTCTGCACTTGAGAGATTAAAAGTCGAGTTTCTCAGTGAGTACAGAGCTCAAGCTGCTTACTCACATCAGGATTTACCCAGATATATTGGACCCCGTGTTGTGCGCTGTTATTTTCTTCATCACATAGTGTTTTATTATTTCCATCCCATATCATAGACATCTATTCCCAAAGTATACCAACATTCTGCAGCGGAAACGCTGTCTGTCTGGGCTTGTTGGCAGAACACAGGGCCATATTTCTCCATTTTTATTTTACTTTCTTCCATGGTAAAAAATGTCATGAGTTTGTCTCAATTGCTAGTTTCAAGTCTTCTTCAATACAGCATGTTCATTTAGTAAATTATGGTCCCATGTATTTTAAATAGAATAGAATAAAATACACTTTATTGTCCCCGAGGGGAAATTTGTCTTGGACATAGTGCTACAATTTGTTGCTTCACAACATAAACAACAAAAAACATTCTCAGATTAACATAAAATAAAATACAAATACAATACAAATAAAATAAAATACACGAGGCCCAATAATAAGCTGTTTCAAATTTAAAATGTTCAATGCCTTATCGCACTGATGTGACCGAGCCCGACCCAAACCCGAACAACATTTCTAAATATCTGTCCGAACCCGGCCCGGTCCCGTCGGGCTCGGGTCAGGTATCCATCCTCTACTGTCAATCAGGACAGAGGCTTAGCGATGCTAACCATGCTAACACTGTGGACATTCAAATCGACCTCAACTTGTTTTTGGATGTTTTCGTCTTAAACTTTGACCCTCTCACTTCCTCAAAGTAAACTGGAACATTTCAGTCGCCTGAAAATGTATTGTTCATGTTGTGCCAACCAAAGCTAGTTAGCTGCTGCTAGTGTTGGCTGGTATTTTAAGGGAAGGTCTGACGATTTTCTTTACTTCTGTACATACAGGCAGCATGTGGGGGGCAGTAGTTAGCATCAGTAGGGAGTTGGGTTGGGTTGGGAACCGGAGGGTTGTTGGTTCAAGTCCCCATACGGACCAAGGTATGGTGGTGGACTGGTACTTGAGAGGTCCTAGTTCACCTCTTGGGCACTCAAGGTGCTCTTGAACAAGGCATCGAACCCCCAACTACTCTGGGCGCCTGTCCATTGATAGCTGCTGAGCAGAGCCCCACTCTGACATCTCTCCATTAGCGCATGTATAGGTACTGAGCATGTGTGTATTTCAGGTCTGTGTGTAATAACAGAGTGAACACATTGTAATTTCCCTTGCTGGATTAATAAAGTATAAATTATTCAATTATTATTTATGTAAAGCTCTTGTCAAGAACACCATGTGCTCTCCTGTCGGCCTGCTGTGTTCTGATTTTAAATTCTCCATTCAATTGTGCATCCACATATTCCTAGCCGATACATTTAAACTAGGACCTTAAAAGGTGCAGAAGGTAAATATTAAACTAACTTTCTGTCATATTTGCTGAAACTGACCCTATGTTCCAGTAGAACTACATGAAGCAGGTCATTAAAAATAAATCGTACAGCCTGGAGTGAGATTTGCAAAAATCCACAGCTCCCTGTTCAGATGCACCAATCAGGGCCAGGGGGGGTGTCTAACTGCGTGTCAATCACTGCTCATGCACACGCATTCATTCTCCCTTGTGGGGGGAGGGGCTTAGGAGACCGTTTTGGGCTTTAGCAGAAAGGGGGGGAGGGACTGAGAAGTTGTTGATGTTAAATTTTTTTGTCTAAGTCCTGGATCTTCACAATCCTACAGCACCTTTAACCTGCAGAAGAATCAGAAACATCTCCACCTCGGCGTCGACAGCTGATTCAGTTTCATTTACTGCAGTTTTGCTTAACCAAACAACACCTAATCCAGACAACAGATCAGATTTTTTAGAAGTCTGTCAATTCTTAACACTTTAACACTTTACATCCAGCGAATAAACTAAACTCCAGATGTTCACAACTGGAAAACTAATTACATATTTTTTCTAATTCAGGGTCTCAATTGGCTGGAATATGGTCTTTGGATAGGGAATGTCAAGGGGCAGGACAAGTAATATTGCCAGCCAATGTCAGCCAGTCATTGTAACAATGCATTAATATTGTTTTTAGAACGCCTGTTTCAGCTTCTTCCAACATCTGTGACAGACATTAATCATATCAATTTGTCAAGTTCCAGTTTGAAAAGCTGACTGAGTTGTGTTTGTGCTGCTTTAGTGCCCGGTTGCACCAGAGAGTGGTAAAGTAAAATTTACTTAGTAAAGAAGTACTTGGTAAAGCTCTTGTTGTGCTAACCTCAGCACGGTCATACTATGGTGTGATCAAATGAGAAAAGTTGCCAGTGGGGAAAAGGCTACCTCAGTCCCTATTCTGTTCTAAATAAAGGTAAAGAAACAGATTCTTATGGATTAGTTTTTTTTCCACTTTACTGAACTCACACCGAACAGTGACTCCTAAGCTGACAACTGTTTACCTTTACGGGGACAGCCCAATGTTCCCACAGCCCTATGTTCCCACAGCCCAATGTTCCCACAGCCCTATGGTCCCACAGCCCTATGGTCCCACAGCCCTATGGTCCCACAGCCCAATGTTCCCACAGCCCTATGTTCCCACAGCCCGATGGTCCCACAGCCCAATGGTCCCACAGCCCTATGTTCCCACATTTCTAAGATTTTTCTTAAAATTAGGCCCTATGTTAGGGTTAGGGTTACATTCCATCTGTACTCCATTGCTACTGGATAACAGGTTGGGTATAATTGGCTACCAAATTGGAAGAAAGGGGGATCAAATCTGATAAAAATTTATGAAAAAGGAAATGTGGGAACATGGGGCCTAATTTTGAAACAATCTTAGAAATGTGGGAACATAGGCACGCTCCCCTCCTTCCATGCCTTAGCTCCTTCACCCTTAAATTCGACCAAGCAGAGCGTCTTGTCTAATGTCACATGTACTTGAAGAAAAAGAACAATCTTGTGTTAATTAGCTTCTATCCACTTCCAGCACTCTGGAATTGCCATTAAAACTCCGTGCCTTCTCTTTTCTGGCCATGAGATCTGTGGTGTCGTATAACGTTACTATCTTGTGTTTTTCCACCTCCCAAGATGACTCTCTCGCCGCTCATGGTGTTTTAGAGGAGACATACACGATATTGGGTTGTCTTTTGGTAAATTGACTGGATGCTCTCGTTCTAAAACATACTGCCCGGCCTGTCGAACGCCCCGCTGCTCGCGTGAAAAATAAACCTGGCACATACTTTCAGCGAAGCGGAGAGCCTCTCCACGCATGCTTCTAGGACGCGGGCTGGTGGAATAACTAGCACAGTCTTAAATGGCCGCGAGGAACACAATGCATTTGCGCCTGGTGAAATTTGGCCGTTAATTAGGAGGTTTTTTTTCTAAAGGATATTTTACAGTTCCTGCGATTGTATTTCTAGTGGCCAATCCACTGGCCTAATTAGCTGTGTGCTCATTTAAAACGTACCTTTATTCGTCTGTGACAGCAGCTCACAGCACCGAGGCTCATCTGGAAGTTTTCAAACTCACAAAGAGACACTTCCTCTGAAACTTTTACTTATATCTTTTTGGCTCTATATATTTTTGGCTTCAGGGTCATCAATATTTTCATCAGAGGCTGCCCACCGCCCCCCCTGCCCCCTCCCCTTGGGCTCCTGCCACAGTAATATCCAGTATAATGAGTCTTTGCCAGGCAAACATACCTGCAACAATATTGAGAGCTTCTCTTCTGTCCACAGACATTATTTCCCAGGGGGGAAATGGAAATTAAAAAAACAAAAAAATCATCCATTTCATCCATCAACATTGACCCATATCAGCAACTAAAACAACAGCCCCACCCACCCCCACCCCGCAGGTCTCATAACCCTTCGTTGAGTTCTCGTAATCAGCCTCTAAGCAATGACACACTTCGTACACAGTAGGACGAAGTTGGAGAAATAATCCTACATGAACGCAGTGACTTCCCGTCTCTCCACGGGGATGAATCATTTAAACCCCGGGCAACATGTCGTCGCCGTCTTGTATTGACGTTGCCAGGAGCCTTTTCAAAAACATCTCGCTAATTAAGCGGCAACGTGACCTCGGGGCCTCAGGCAGTGACCGAAAAGAAAGCCTTTTGACAAAGAGAGACAGAGAAAGAATTAATTCCCAAGTTCTTCTTGCTGCCAAACTGAAAAGGAGTTCTGAATTATAGCAAAAAAAAATGCTATAATGGTTTCAATGTTTAAGTGACAGAATGTGAGTGGATCATTGCTTCGTCTTCTCCTTTTTCACTTGGTTTTATATTCAGAAGGGCAGCAACTAACGATTATATTTTGAAAGAATGGATTAGGCGTTTGGTCTTTAAAATGTCAAAAAATGGTGAAAAATGTTGATCAGTGTTTCCCAAAAAGCCCAACATGACGTCCTCAAATGTCTTGTTTTGTCCACAACCCAAAAACATTCAGTTTAATGTCACAGAGGAGAGAAGAAACTGGAAAATATTCACATTTAACGAGCTGGACAGGAAAAAAAAACCAACGTAGACCAATTAAGCCTCCTGTTTTTGTGTTTTTTTGGGTTTAAAAAAAAAAGAAACAAAATTTTTAAAAACAAAAAAAGTTTTAAAACCATTTACCATTTTTTTGGGGGGCACAAAAATGGTTTTAAAACAGTATCCTGACTAAACTTTGACAAAACTCTTCCTCTGATCTTAACCATTAGTCAACAGAATTCAAAAGTTATGCTTTTTAACATTAAAATTAGGTATAAAATCATTAAAAAAGAAATCAGGTTTATTTAACATGAATTTGAAATAATAATTGTGAAACTATTGGTAATAAGATGGTCTATATACTGGGGGTGGGGTCAGCCCTATGTTCCCACATTTCTAAGATTGTTCTTAAAATTAGGCCCTATGTTAGGGTTAGGGTTACATTCCATCTGTAGTCCATTGCTACTGGATAACAGGTTGGGTGGAATTGGCTACCAAATTGGGAGAAAGGGGGATAAAATCGGATACAAATCTACGTAAAAGGAAATGTGGGAACATGGGGCCTAATTTTGAAAAAAATCTTAGAAATGTGGGAACTGTGGGAACATAGTCTCGGTACACCTTACGCCTTGACGGGAGCCAAAAAGTTAAAAAAAAGCAGCAAAAGCGGCAGAAAAACAGCGACAAAAACACCGAAAGTGTTTATATTTTGACCTTGGTGGACAACACAAGGGTTTATGGATTATCAAAATAACTAACGATTAATTGATTCATCTCTGCAGCCTTCTGTGTACCTGATACTGCATATTTATTAGGCGTAATTTATGGGTGGGATGCCCCCATTTTTTCGAAGTTTTTGTTCGTTTTTAAGGTTTTTGTCGTGGTTTCCGACATTTTTGCTTCTTTTTTCAATGTTTTTGTTGCTCTTTTCAGAGTTATCGTCGCCTGTTTGTATTGTCGATTTTTTTTCTGAAGTTTTTGTCTCTCTTCCCGACATTTGTCGCTTTTTGATGTTTTTTTTTTTTTCAATATTTTTGTCCCTTTTTTAAATACACGTTCCCAACACAGCCAATGTTGAACCCAAAGTTACGCCCTTGGTATATTTATAATATAATACATATACTATAAACATAAATACAATGTATGTAGCTTTTAAAATTAGCACCTTTACCCGATTGCAGCTTTGGAGAACTGGCAGACTTTATTTTTCTTTTCCACGGCATTTCATAAGGAAATATTTTAGCATTTATTTCCTACTGCATTTATCTAAAGAAATATTTAAAAAAAATAGGTATAGCAAGTATTTTCTGATATAAAACTGAATTGACGATGTATTCTTAATATAGAAACCTGCGATTTGCTATGTTTTGACAATAAAAAGGGTTTGAATCTAAGACTGAGAGAGATGTAACGCCGACTAAGTCCATGTCGAGTCCAGGGAACGAATACAACGCCCTCTCCACTTAGCGCATCGTCCAACGACATACTGTCATTTGACTCGTGACTCGCATGCATGCATGCATGCTTCTACACTTTGCACATACAGTAGAGCTGTCACATGGGATAAACAGACATTAACACTTCAGGGATATAAGAGCTTTATGATGGAATAGCTGAGGGAGTCCCCAACGATCAGTCACAAGCACTTTTACATTTAACTCTTTCTGCTACGATAAACGCACACAAGCCCAAACCCACCACTCCCCCCCCCCGCCCCCCCCCCCCCCCCCCACACACACACACACACACTAAGAACACCGGTCCCTGCTCCTGAATGCTTTTGATCTCCACATTCATGAGCCTTAGCCTACGTTCACACCGCGAGTCTTCATGCTTAATTCGGGTTTTTTGCTCGATCCGATTTTTAGTTTTTCTCTGTTCATATGACCTTTTAAAATGTGGCCTATATCAGATTCCAGTGTGAACTGTTTGCGGTTTCGAACTGACCCGCATGATCAAAAGACCAATACCAATGACATCAGAAGCAGCACGCTGTTGCACTAAAGTTAGGGAGGTTATGGAGGAAGTCAGCATTTTCACTTTATTTCAAAATGTTTGTGTAATGGTAGCCGTAACATTAATGAACAGGTGCTGAGGAGGAGAAGAATGAAGCCAAATTGGCTATTTTGGCCTTTTGCAGGGTTATGGCTGCAAATTCACTACAGAGGTCTGTGTGGATGCAGAGATGGAGCCAGGAGTGGTGGGACTGCGTTGTGAATAGCTTCACAGAGACGCATCAGTGTTCTCCATGTTGTAGGCCTAGTCAAGTTTTTAATGTTACTGTCTGTGTCTAGGGCTAACTCCCGCCGGCGCATAATTGTGATAAATGTCGATGTAGATTGACGTAAAAGTCGCATCAAATCCGCCCTGGTTGTTCACACTGAGGCCGCATTGAAAGAAATCAGACCTGGGTCTGATTCAGGACCACATATGGAAGTGGTCTCAATCAGATTTGAAAAAATCAGATCTGGGCAAGATTTGAGTGTTCACACTACTTCTGAAGAAGTCTGACCTGGTCACCTGACCCCAAAAAAATCTGATTTGAGCCACTTTTGCCTGTAGTCTCAACTTAGCCTTGCAAGTTGAGATGCAACAAGGAAAAAGTTGTTGTTGATGGCTTGTCACTTTCATTATATTTCTTGTTTTAGTTCCAATTAGCACCAATAAAAGTTTGCAGAATAAGTTGTTAGCACTTCCTGCTTACAGTGTACCCATGAATGTACAGGCAACTATCACTGGATTACTTTGATACTAAAGAAAACTTAAATATGTGATGATTCTCAGGCCAGTTCTGAAGTTACAAGGAGCGTCTTTTTTTTGTTGTTGCATGGTTTCTTAGCAGATATATGGAATTTTATTTGTGATGGACATCCGTCCCCAGAAAGTTAATCCCACTGAATCAACAAATGTGCATGTCTGATGCTGTATCATGTTCAGATTCGACTGAGGGTGTGACTCGGAGGAGGAAGAGTGTGATTTTCTGATGCAAATTGAATCCATATTACCTTAATTGCCTCCATGAGCTGTGTGTCACAGCCAGCGCTGCAGCTACCAACTTCCAACTGTGTCGGAAAGAAGGTCAAATCAGCAGGACGAAGCGCACTAACTCACTTCCTGTTGTTGTTTTAGAACACCCACATGTACCTGTTCCTTTCGCCACAATAAATATGTTTTTTAGTATGTTGTTTTACATTATGTGAGTGTTCAGTTTCGTATGGCCACCTGTTACAAAATAAGCAACCCTGTGGCAGAAAATTACTTTTAACCTCCCAAGGGAAATGGATATTTTCTTATATTTTTCACATTTTCAACATAA
The DNA here is from genome assembly GCA_023566125.1 of Zingel zingel. Classification (NCBI taxonomy): domain Eukaryota; kingdom Metazoa; phylum Chordata; class Actinopteri; order Perciformes; family Percidae; genus Zingel; species Zingel zingel. Next base: position 35,269,603 of record CM042323.1, on the reverse strand, counting down.
ACATTTTAATTTTGATAGTGAACTTATTTAGGCGGGAAATACACATAAAGCTACTAGGTGTTTATGGCATATTTTGGTAAAAGTGTTTAATTGAATTGAGTAGCCATGCAGTGCATTCAGCAGCACTTAGATTCTTATTCAGATCTTTACTTGCATGATTTTCTTTCATACATATATAAATAGGGATGTCCAGATCCGATCACGTGATCGGAAATCGGGCCCGATCACGTGGTTTCAGACTCGATCGGAATCGGACGTTACCTCCCAATCAGGACTCGGATATATATGTATATATATTCTCATTATTTTTTAACACATCTATAGTTATGCGGTGGGACAGAGTTAGACCCTTCTGACTCCACACAGAAACAGCAACGCGTGCGGCATGACATCACTTTGTTGCAGAGACGCTATTGGTTAAAGCCGGCGAAGTAGAACACGGAAGCAGCTTGAAGCGGACAGCGCGAGTATGTCTGCAGACAGTAAGAGTCAGGAGGGCAGCTCCTAAAAGCACATTACTGGCTCTGCAAACACTGTAGACTTTTTTTATATTTCCTGTTGCACTAAAGTCCAAAAGTGAAGAATGTCTGTTATGACTTGATTGTTGGAGCTGCCTCCCAGAAGAGGAAGAGCTCTGTTTGGTAACAGAGTTGTTGAATGTTAAAATAAGGTGAATTAAATCAAAAATAAAGAACATCCTGGATCTGTTTTTTCGCTCTTCTTTGTTCTTTTTTTTTATATATTATAGAAGTATCGGATCGGGACTCGGTATCGCTAGATACTCAAAATCTAATGACTCGGACTCGAGGGCAAAAATACCTGATCGGGACATCCCTATATATAACCATTGTGTTGTCCTCCCGGCTAAAAAAATAATGTGACACTTGTTTCAACATTCTTTTGCATTTTTTCCAGGCTTCCAGCACTTTCTTGAAGTTTTTTGTTGCACAATAACAAAGATTTTCTTCTGCGAGCGCCTACTTGACTTGAATTGGTTTACTCGTTACTGGCAGTAGCACACAACTTTTATAACTAATTTAAGTTACACTGTTGAAACCAATGGACGACTACAACCTAAATCGATAGCACATTGTGGACGTTTGGCAAAATATATTACATGCATGGGTGAATTTTCTATACTTAGGAAAAGTTTCTCACCCTACAACACATTTGAACGATCGTCGGCCATGTTTCTGTACGTCAGTTGTCAACAACGCGTTGCCAACTTGGAAACTCTGTTAGCAAAATCTAGTCCCAGTTTCCCACCTCTGATTCCCAGATGAAGTGGTGTGAATGATGACGTTTTCATTGGGAAAAATGTTTTTCTGATGCCCATGAATGCGCGGTGAGGCTGTGCAGTACGCTCAGCCATCACCGGAAAAGTGACTTCACTGGTCTCCATTGAAGTATATGGCGTCACTGTGTCCCTTCTTTTACTGTCTATGACATCAACTTATTCCCATTAGCTGTACACTTTTTTAAATTGTTTTATTCATGGTCAATAAACCTAATTTATATGAAATTATACCTAATTTTTTTGTTTAAAAAAAGCTGAAATTTTGAATTATTTTGACAAGTAGTTACGATTGAGTGGATAATCACAGACTGTCAAAGTTTACCCAGGATACTGTTTAGAAACCACTCCATAGTTTTTTCAAATGCTGTCACATTTAATAAAACCCACCAAATTCTATGAAAGTAGAGATCTGATCCGTAATTTTCCTTGAGAAGAGCGTTGTATGGAACAACCCATGTTATTTTCAGGCAATTTGCTTGAAAGAAACCCAAATTTTCTGATGTAGAAACTTGGTTTTGTTTCCGTTGGCCGATTTTTAATCTCAAACCTAATAGTCATTGTTTGCTTTCCTCCTTCTGAAGATGAGTTTTCTGCTAAGTCATGTCAAAAGTTGTACTTGAACTGAGAGGATTCATTCATTGGTGGTTACACTGACTTATACTGCAGATGCCATCCATTTCATTAAAAAAAACTCGAGGGTGCGTCAAGACATGTTAAGGATCAAAGGATTATTCTTAATTGTCACATACACACAGTACAATGTAGTGAAATTATATTACTGCATTTAACCCATCCTGTATTAGGAGCAGTGGACAGCTATACATACAGCATTTGGGGAACAACTCTGGGTTCAGTGTCTTGCTCAGGGACACTTTGACATGTGGCTGGAGGAGCCTGGGATTGATCCACCAACCCTCTGGTCGAGGGGCAACCATCTACCTCCGAGCCACAGCCACCCCAAGGGATGGGAAATATATCGATAGTATATAGACATCGTGATATGAGACTAGATATCGTCCAACCCAGGCTTGCGGCAGTTGTGAAATGGTCACGTTATTGAATCTATTGATTCGTGTACACGGACATGTTTATCACGGGAAGCATCTTTCGTGATCACAGCACGGCTACGGTAGTGAGTAGTATGAAATGCCGAAAATCCGCGTAGGGAGGTTGGTCGGGGTGGTGGATGGTCAAACAACACAGGACTTTCACCCAGGAGACCGGGAATCGTGTCCCGCAACGTTTCCTTTCTCCGTTCTTCTTTTCCTACACCCAACCTCCGTATAGATGCTTCCCGTTACGTGCTGACCACCACGAAAAAAACTAAATAAATATGTCCGTGTACACAAATCAATAGATTAAAAATAACGTGACCATTTCACGAACTGCCGTGAGACCGTGTTGTATCGTCTTAGATTTTGGATATCGTAATATCGTGATATGACATAAGTGTTGTCTTTTCCTGGTTTTAAAAGCTACATTACAGTAAAGTGATGTACTTTTCTGAACTTACCAGACTGTTCTAGCTGTTCTATTATTTGCCTTTACCCACTTAGACATTATGTCCACATTACTGATGATTATTTATCTAAAGTGTGAAGATATTTTGTTAGAGCACCAATTGTCAACCCTAGAATATCGCCGCAATATCGATATCGATATGGAGGTATTTGGTCAAGAACATCGTGATATCTGATTTTCTCCCTATCGACCAGCCCTACATGTTAGTGGAATGAAGGCCACATTTAGTGACAATTGTAAGTGTTTTTTAAGCATAAATTCAATCTTTTTGGATTTTAGATTGTTGAACAAGCTTTTGAAAGACGTTTTGTGCAGTCATTTCTCTCTACTTTTATTATATGTATTTGACCAAACAGTAAATTGATTAATTGAGGAAATAATCAGCATTAATATTTGTTGCAGTCCAATAATGTATCAACACATTTTGGAGTACATATTAATAAATTGAGGTACCAAAAGCAGGCCGTATTTAAACGTGAGTTAGTAATTTGAGGAGGCCATATATTCCCATGACACATAACCTACAATATCTATATTTATTTCCCAAGTTTGATTCACAGCAAAAGATACCTCTTCTTTAGTGCTGCCTCCTCCACCTACTATTTCTTTCATCTCCTCTCCTTTATTATTTCCTCTTCTCCGCCACCTCCTTTTTCATCCTCCTCTTCATGCTTTATTCTCCTCTCCCTCTTTTCTTCCATTCTCTCCTCCCTCTCTCTTCTCCTCTTGTCCAGACTGATCTCATGAAGTGGCGTATGTATGACACGCCAATTCATATGCCATTATTGTCGTGTTATCAAGACGCATACTCACTTTTTAGCGTGTTTATCAACGCCGTTTGGCCTCCATTGACTTACATTACCTTGTGATTGCGTGTGAATTGACGCCGTAGCGAGTAGTATGAAAGGGCGAAAATCCGCATAGGGAGGTTGGTCGGGGTGGAGGATGGGTCAACACAGGACTTTCGTGTGGCCATTTAGCTCAGTTGGTAGAGCGGGCGCACATTTACAAAGGTTTATTCCACGACGCAGAAGGTACAGGGTTTGAATCCAACCTGTGATGGTTTTCCTGCATGTCTTCCCCCCTCTCAGAAATACCCCAAAATTACACACAGGAACGCAGGACTTTCACCCAGCATCATGTCACGTTTCCTAAACCCAACCCCATTATTGTTTTCCTAAGCTCCACCCGTTCGCCGTGATGCTAATTCCTCGAGCCGTCTTTCCTGCTCCGTCTCTGTGTCGCTCTTACGCTGTTGCCCCTTGGCAACCGATAGCATAGGATCCCAAAATGGTGGGCGGTCTCAGACACCTCCAAAATCGTCACGTGACAGCAAGCTACCATGACGTATGTTCTCATTCTCAATGCGGCGTAGACATACACGCGGATAGCTCAAAATGCGTACAAATAACACGCCACTTGGCTTTAGGAAAGTGGCGTGCATGATGTCACGTTGTCTCCTCCTCCTCCTTCTACTCACCATTTACAGTGGTGTGAAAAAAGTGTTTTGTTTGTATTTTTTAAACTATTTATTAATTTTCAAAGTTCATATCCCACAATAATATAGGACATATTTTAACATTCAGAATGATATCATGTTATGTTTTAACAGGGGGGGGGGGGCACTTTTTTTCACACAGGGCCATGTAGGTTTGGATTTATATATAAAAACCGCCATTTAATAACTGCATTTTGTGCTATCTTTGTCTTATATTTAAATTAATTTGATGATCTGAAACATTTAGGTGTGACAAACATGCAAAAAAAATAAGAAAAATAGAAGGTGGCAAACACTTTTTCACACCACTGTATTCACTGCAGAGTATTTCCATCATGACGGAGTAATAATATATATAATATATCTTTCCAGTCGTCTGAAGGAATTGTAGATTTTCCGGCAGAGTGAGCCAAACTTCAAAAAAATGCTGAGCGGAGCCCCTGCTGGATCAAACTCTTGCAGGACCTGGCCAAGTTTCAAACAGCCGTCTGAGATCGATCGAGGCGGTCAGTCTCTCTAATTGAACGCTCCCACAGGTGGAACCCGAAACCGTGGAAACCCAAACACATGAACCGAGACGACTCGGCCGCAGAGGAGCGCGGCTGCTGGCCGGAGTCCAGTCAGAGAGGCGTTCAGCCTCAGCTGCTCTCCACAGCAGAGCAATCTGAACTGCAGGAGCAGCTGCATGCTCTTCACACTTTCTCCAGGTTTCACCAAGTCAAAATTTAAGACCTTTTTTAAGACCTTTATGAATCAAATTTAAGACCTTTATCACAACATCAACTAAGTCCTAAAACGCTTAACTTGCAGTTCCCTGTAGCCGAAGAATAAAATCTGTTTTATGTCCGTGGTACAATCCAAAAGAGATTTGCACCAATAACACTAAAGCTGATTGGCTGCAATATAGATTGCATGTTGGTCTCATTTGTAGTCGTAATACAGCAAATTTATATTTGGACTAGCGAAAGAATGAACTACAACACCACGGAATTAAAATTTAAAAAGAGAATTAGAGTAAGAGTTACATGGACATAGGAAAATTAAGAAATGATTTAAGACCTAGGACACAATACTTCAGGAAACCCTGCTCACCCTGTAATCAAAGATCCTCTATGCCAGGGGTCTTTGACGTAGCTGAAAGAGAGACGGAGCAGGGACCCCCTACCAGTCCCTCCAGGATTTTGCATTTTTTTGAGATTGTTGTGGCCCAAAATGCCTGATTTTGCGGGAGCGTTTGTAAAAAAAAATGTGTTAAAAGATACAATGTCGTTTGTATTTTTGTTGCAATTAACTTGCGAGAAACAGTGAAAATTGCAAAAAAAGTTGCAATATTTTTGTTTGTTTTTGGTATATTTTTATGAAAACAAAAATAAACTTGTTTCAGGGAGAATAAAACTTCTCTGGTCTGAGTTTTCCTAGTAACCTTACCAAAAAGGCTCAGGATGCTGCAAATGTTGGTATAATGTGAAAATGGCTGGTGGATTTTATTTTAATTTATTTTATTTGAACATATGTGTCAGTAGCTTGTTGATCTTTACATTGTTAGTTCATTTCTTTCTTTCACAATCTTCTGAACATAGTCATACTGAGAAATCCAGAGAGAGTTGTGTGGAGCTGACTTAATTTAGCCTGACAAGCCAGACCCACATCCAGATGTTGGGTCTGGGAACTCACCATTGGCAGGGCTCAATCTGAGGGCTGGGATAAACGGTTATCTTTCAAATTCCCTCTGCACGCAATAGGATAACGCTACAACCAACCAGAGCAACGCTAGTTGATAGATTAAACGTATCCGGTCGGCAAATCTCCGAACACATTTTCCTTTTGTAAGAATTACTCCAGTGCTGTTCTTTGTTCTTTTCTCAAAGAAAATCTTAACTCCGAGTCTTCCAGAGTCGCAATGTCTTCCAAAGCTGATTCCAAAGACCGCTGTTCACCAGCAGCAGCAGCCATCTTCTTTGTTTTCAAGTAGCATGGAATTCATGTGGAGCCGTCGCAACTCTGCCGTCACTATGTTAAGCCCCGCCCACCGACTCTATACACAATGTGATTGGCCCGGCTGGAGTTTAGCTTTTCCAGCTCGCAGGCCAACGTTGAGTTGCTAGACCATCTGGCTGCAAATTACATTTGCTGCCGATAGGGTGCGTTTAGATTTCTAGGCTAGTCTTAATTAGCTTTGTAGCAACTCATTTGGCAATGGCTTGAATGTAGCGGACATTTATTAATATCAAAAAGTGACGCACTAAAGCTTTAAACTGGGCCTAAAATAATGTGTAGGGCGGCCTAAAGCCTTTATACAAACCTTTTTGCATAGAATACTAAGCTATTAAAATAATAATTGTTGGCATGATTTCATAAATCATCTTTTAATGTTACACATACATGTGACCCAGTGAATCTTTAGGATATACTGTATCTGTGGATGGCTATCTTAGTGACTACCTTACCTATAGGCCAGTAGGGGTCATCCCTATGTTCCCCGGGCCCTATGTTCCCCGGGCCCTATGTTCCCCGCTCGGGGGTTAGGGTTAGGTTAGGTAACCCTAACCCACCCCTGACCTAATCTTTCCTCGTCTAGGCCTATTTGCATATGCGCGTCAAACAAAAAAAGGCCTATATAGGCTTATTTGCCATGGAATTTGGCAATAATGGTGGAAAAAGTAACAGACCAGGGAACATAGGAGCCTTTTTTTGAAAACGGCTCCTATGTTCCCCAGTCTCATACAAAGACTGGAACATAGGACCCAGGGAACATAGACACGCTCCCGGCCAGTAAGCCCGATCATCAGTGGGGATTTATATTTGCTAATAATATGTTAGAATTATGTTATGTTAAGATATTCTATTTCATGCAAAAACTTGACCATATTGTGGAAGCCCTCCTGCAGTGACTCTGAGGACCCCCTAGGATGTTAAAGATCTCTGCTCTATACTAACGATAGCACATTTCAAGCGCCAACGGTATAAGACGGTACACACTTCCTCTCTCCTAAATGGGCATGGCCCCGTTTGAACGTCTCACGGATGGATGAACAGTTATATTTGTATAATTTATTAAAGGGATGGTTCAGAGTAATCGAACATTGGGCGAATTCCGAGCATTATTAGCGGGGTAATTTACGAGGCGCAACAGGGTGAAATTACTCTGAACCATCACTTTATAATTTCTTTTGCTAACATCAAATATTTACACAGGCAAAAGACATATTTAGCATCAGAGAGATTAGTTTTGTTAGGGCATTTACGAACGTTAGCTGACGTTAGCTTATTTGTGTTGCCAGATCTCGCGAGACTTGTGACTTGTGAAGAATGGGTCCGCTATTTACTTTGGTGACTACGGGACGAAAGAATCGCTGATAATATGTGTTCACATTCACTTCTACCGTTTGGAATCAACACACTCAGGACCTGCCACTTGTCTCCTAAAGAGGCGTGGCCGTGGACAAACGACAGGACACAGAGACAGGAAACTACTCCAAGTTGGGTCGTCTCACTTCTAAACCGCCTCTGCTTCAATCCTCACTTTAATTATTCAGTTCTCCGTCTGCTCACATGTTCCAAAGGAGATCCCCGACTTTTTCTTCTCGCGTCTGAAAACCTCTTCAGAGGATCCCGGGCAACTCGTACAGCCTGCAGGAAACCAGACTGTGTGATAAACACTTTGTTCGCTCTGTAGCAGCTCATCTTTGCCTCTCTTCAAGCTGCTGCTTAGCTTCTGAATTCATTTTAAAATCCTGCTGCTCGCCTGCAGGTGTTACATGGTTAAGGCCTTGAATATATTTCTGAATTACTGCACACGTTATCGCAATGTGAGACTTGTAAGGTGCTCTTATCAAATGCAGGTGGTTGTTCCGGGGTGAGGCCGGATCCTTAGGCATGTTTTTTAGGGAGGAATGTTTTTATATTTTTGTGACTAGAAATGGTGCCTAGTAGTTACAAATTTTACCTACAGCTGCCTAAAACCATCTGGATTCTAGAGCTGAACACCTATCTCTACTCAAACAGGTAGTGAGTTAGTGACATGACAACAGCACAGATACATGCATTGATAAAACACCATTTCAAATCAAAATAACCGATAACAAAGCCCATATCATAACCTCACTCAACAGTGTGTGTCATAATTCACTCCGTTTATCTGCAAGTGTTAAAAAAACATTGTAATGTCCTTGTTTTATTGATATCTCTGTGTTCAGCTGCAAGTCTAAGGCCATTGCAGGTTAAATGTCAGCGGCCTGACTGTGTGAGGTCAGTCAAGTGGCCAACGTTATGATCAAATACACACTCTCCACAGTGAAACAAAAGGATGTTTAATTTTGTTAAATCAAAAGTGTGCAAGTTCTAATATGAAGTACTCATTTATCATTAAGCTGAACACAGCAAGACTTTTAAAAACATCTTTCTTACCTGAAGAAGTCCCGCCGCCCAACAGTAGACATCCTTATGTCGGCACACAGACTGTGGTTCAGTAGCCACTGCGTGTTTATATTGTTTGATTTATGCAAGAATTCACTCTTTTCGGCCGGATGTCCGTCCCATTCCTCTGTCTTTGTGTTGGCGTTCTAACCTCCGGCTGATGTCTGAGGACTATGGTTAACTGCTCCTCAGATCTCTGCAGGGTAAATCCAGACAGCTAGCTAGACTATCTGTCCAATCTGAGTTTTCTGTTGCACGACTAAAACTACTTTTGAACGTACACATGTTCCACCAAAACAAGTTCTTCCCGAGGCTATTTTGCAGAGGCTCCGTGGCTCCGTCAGAGCTTAGCACAGCCCAATATGATTGTGATTGGTTTAAAGAAATGCCAATAAACCAGAGCATGTTTTTCTCCCATCCAGGATTGCTGTGTGGACTAGCCAGACCCTCCTCCGCAGCGCTGTGGAAGAAGGGTCTGGCAAAGCGAGGCTACTACGAGAATAACAACTGAGATTTATTAACACACACTTAAAACCTGCTTTGTTAAGTTTAAAAAAAGACTGAGGTTTCAGTTAAAATCAGACGTTTGTTAAGTTAAAAAAAACTGACTGACTTACTTGACTTAAACCCTTCATTAGTTAAGGTCATTAGTTAAAAAAAAAAGAACTTGCAGTTTACTTTTATTTTCAAACAGGACTTAAACCCCCAAAGTCCTATGTTTGTTTTGACCCAGCCACCAACCCAACCTTCCTCCTTACGCAGAAATGTAATGCTCTTATACTTTGTCACCTTACTTCCTGCTTTGCTCCCGTCATAACTAATTCTGCCACTAGAGGGCAACGCCACTAGAAACTTAAATATAGGTTGTAATTGCAGCTTGTACAAACAAAGTCTGGGAGCGTTTTTCGGGGGAAGACAGTTTCTTGCATACAGAGCAGGGAAGTGAGATCCGATCACAAGTAGTCACTCCGGACCCTTTTTGAGACCAATTGTACTGCCAGCTAGGAACACCCAAACCAAGAGCTGTCACTTGTGATCCGATCACTCAGATCAGATTTTAATACAAGGTGATGTCCCCATATCAGGACCCTTTTCTGTGCATTTTGTGCCACTTAGGGGGAGAAGAACAGATTTTATTTAGGCCTCCAGCATTAGTGATGAATGAAAGTGTAATGAAAATGTATTCTCTTGATTCTGTAGCTTTATAATCGCACCAATACCTAATTTAATCTCTTGTTGATTAAATAGACATTACAGCCATATGGCTCGGAAAAGAAGTGTATGCCTTTTTAATTCTGTACTAAAGACTTTCTATTTAATGAAAAACTATTATGACCAACTTTAATAAGCGTGTTGAACCCAGCAGTTTTGCTATGAACTAGAAGAGTGGTACTTCTAAAATACAGAGAAAGTACTGAGTCAGCCTGCACCAAAACACATTTATTTAAAAATACATGAATTATGATTATAAAAGCAGTAATTTTCATATTGCTCTCTGTGGCGAGCAGATATGCTCTCGTTGTGCCGGAGCCTCGCAGCTGATAAAGCCTCGCAGTTGGATGATAAGAGTTAGCAGAGATACCACAGCCAAATGCAGCTCACCCTCTCTCTGCTCTCTGGAATAATGTGTGTTTTTAATGTAAATATGCATTGTGGAAACTCACAGGGTTACCGTTTACATTCATTAATCTTTCCATTAGCATGACAGTTATTAATTTTCATTTACAGGTGCACAAAGGGGGGCTTCTGTGTGTAATCACAGCCTATTTATCAGCCTAAACCAGGAGGTGAGATACGTGTTCCGAGGCAGGTGTGTAAAACAGATTACACAACCATACTAAAAAAAGGTTTTCATATTAATTTCCTTTTCGTTCTTTACACAATGGAACATGTATCTACAGGGGCTGACTAACTTTAGACATGAACATCAGTTTACCGGTCATGGTTAGTACTCAGTCTTCTGTTCATGCGATTTATACATTTTTTACGGTGCAGTGTCATTTCTCCGACGCTCCATTGTTCCGACCTCTCAATAACCCGAAAAATTCCCTTTGGTCTTACAGCCCACTAGTCCGACATCCCTTTGGTTAAAAAAAATAAACCCCCTGCTGCGACATCCCATTGTTCTGACCATATAGGCTTTTGTGGATCACCTCCCATAATCTAAAATCTGAATCAAAAGTAACAAACAAAATTACTTTTCTCTAGCTTATTAAGACATAAATGTTTAGCCTATCTTTGAAAAACTGAAATAAAAATGTAGGCTAAGTCCAAAGTCCAACAGGGTAAAGTTAGTTTTGGGTTGGATATGTATTTATATTTCCATAAGCCTGCAATGATAATTAATAGGAATGAGGCATATCTCTGAAATAACCAATGTGAAACGAACTTGATCAGTGAGGAGACGCCTCATCTTGGCTGTTCCAAACAGGAAACTTAAGGATTCCCGACATGTTAAAGGAACACGCCGACTTATTGGGACTTTGTCTTATTCACTGTAACCCCCAGAGTTAGATAAGTCCATACATACCCTTCTCATCTCTGTGCGTGTTGTAACTCTGTCTGACGGCTCCACCGCTCACCTAGCTTAGCACAGATCCTGGAGGTAATCGGTTCCATCTAGCCTACTGCTCCCAATCAGTGACAAAATAACGCCAACACACAAGTGTGACTTAAGTATGGCTGTTCCGGACTAAAAAAATTCTTAGTCGATGAACATTCATGACTTTGTCGACTAATCAGTTGATTTAATCAACAGATCTGTAGGAATTGAGTTTTGTTTTATTTTGAAATTTGTTTTATTTTGTAAAGTATCCGGCTGCGCTGAGGCTTTCCTGTGTTTGATTACTTACGTGGCTTGACACATTCGCTTGCGTCCCGCAGACGAAATAGACCAAATGTTTGCAGTAGCGCGCGGTGGCTCCGCTCCTGGTACGACAGCTGGTACTAACAGACAGATTGGATAACGTGGGCGCGGAAATGAAAGGCTCTGCTTCAGCGGCCAGTGTGTCCCTGGCCTTGCGAACATAACAGGGTCCTGCTCACAGATCTCTTCCTCCAGGATGCCACTGGTGATCAAACAGTGTCATTGTAATGTCTATAATGTCATTTTCAAAAGAGACCTTGTGAATGTCTCTCTTCAAAATCAGCGTCAAACATAAAATGAATGTTACAGAGCATCGAAATATAACAGAGACACAAAGGAATCAATGTCATGCAGGTACAATAGTGGATACATTCAAGCTACTTCAGTGTATTTTATTATTCTCCAGCTCCACATCGAGTGTAAAACCTTCCTAAGGTCATATGTTTTTTTATTATTTTTTTTTTCTATTTCTCAGAACTAAAGATCAAACATATCAGTGCTATTATCATAGGTCAAAGCACATCAGACAGGTTGTGAGCTTCAAAGGCTTTCCTCTCTCCGCTTGGCACGGAGGACGCACTTACTCTGCCAAGACTTTGTCCCGGGGACGGGGAGGGAGTGATGTCAGCGGTCGCCGCTGTCCGCGGCTCAGGCTCGCTGCCCAAAATGTGCTCAGATCAGCGCCAAGACCGGACCGCTTTCCATTACACGCCCACGCATATCAACAACACGGTGCAGTTTAAGAGCTGGTTTGTGCTGTGGCTGCAGATGAGGTGAACCGAATCATTAGAGACACGTGATGCGCTCCGAGCAGCGGGCCAGCCTGAAGGAAAGCTGTGAACACGTAGAGGAAAATATTTGTATTCATATTCAGCTCTTTAATCTGTCCTGATGGGAGATAAGAACAGCAGCAGCATTGATTGCTGTGGTTAAATTGTCATAATAGTATCCAGCCATGCACTGCTCTGATCTGTCTTCCTTCCTCTCATGTTTTCACCTCTCTGTTTCTAAACCGTTTATCTCTTACTTCCACTGCATACTGATTTAAAGCAGGTTTTATTGTGCTCACACCTGAAAACTCTCAAACTTCTGATGTTAAGTTGACTCAACTGATGGATACTGTTGTCCCACAGTGCTTGACAAAGGAAATACAACTACTTCTTACTACTCGGAACAATGCCAAGCAGTAGGAAAAACCTTTCCGTTCTTATTATGAATATTACTTGTCATTAGTTGATTAGTCTCGCTTTGCCAGACCCTCCTCCACAGCGCCGCAAAGGAAGGTTTGTCTAGTCCACACAGCATTCCTGGATGGGAGAAAAACCTTTTGTGATTTCTTTAAACCAATCACAATCGTCATGGAGCGTCGTGGATATAGACTACTAGTCGACCAATCGATAGAAAAATAATGGCCAATTATTTTGATTATCGATTAATCATTAAAGTAATTTTTTAATGCAAAGAAATGGCAGAAAATGCAGTTATGGAGGATTCCTTCTCTTTTCTGTTTTATACCTAGATTGTATAATATTAATGGACGGAGCACGTGTGACGTCACCCATTGGTGTGTGGAGATCTGCTATGAGTCGTCGAGTTTGCCGTTACGGGCGCACCCATCCTGGTTGCGGATGTGACGATTTTAGACGAGAGGGAGGGGTGAGGGAGGAGCCCTTACACTCTACGTTACGTTACACACTTTCACTGGCAATCACATCATAGCCACGCCCTAAAACACCCCCCGCTTTATCGCAGATTTTAAAATCAACGAGACCATAGTTAAAATAATGAACATCCTTCTGTGGTGCAGAAGACTTAAAACTAGCGATTGAGACCATAAAGTCATTATGAAAATGTTTACTGAGGTAATAAATCAAGTGAGAAGTGGGTCACTTTCTCACAGACTTCTACAGAAACCGACCTTCTTTTGCAACTGCACGTGTCGCCCCCTGTTGGAATTCAGGTAGAATGCAGGTTTAAGGCACTTCTGCATTTGCAGCACTTCGCCGAACTAGATGCATTGTCCATTAATAATATACAGTCTATGGTTGTATATCATGAACAGAATATCTATTGGTTTATAACTGACAAAACAAGACATCTAAATACATCTCCTTGGGCTTAGAGAAACTGGGATGGACATTTTCACCATTTTCTGAAATTTTATCGACCAAAAGATTAATCGAGAAAATAATCGGCAGATTAATCGATAATGATAATAAAGGTCAGTTCCAGTGTGAGTTACAGTGAAATACCATTACCAAAATAGCCAATAAAGTGAATGAAATCCTTGAAAACTTTTGAATCTCGTATAAATGTTCGGCTTTCAAAATTTTGGGCAACAAAGTCATAGCGTAAATTAATACAAATTTAATAAAATAGGGAGCAAATACACAATTAGAAAAGAGATTCGTAGCTGAAGGAATAGTTTTTGGAAATACACATATTCCCTTTCTTGCAGAGAATTAGAGGTTGAAATGTATACAACCTCTGATGTCTGTACAGTAAATATAAAGCCACCACCAACAGTCAGCCGGTTAGCTTAGCTTAGCATTAAAAGAGTGGGAATAGAGGGAAACTACTACCCTGGCTCCGGGCAAAGGTGACAAAATCCACCTACAGGCACCTCTGATGGACCTTTTTCACAGCAGACATTTTGACTTGTCATAGCAGGAAAAGCACAGCTGACATTGATTACCTTAACGATGGCTCAATTCCATCTAGTGTCCCAGTAAGCTATTTCAGTGAGTCAGCATGCTCAATACCAGTGGCGACAAAGGCTGACTGTGGTGTCGGCTGATGTCGGCCGTCGTCGCCTTTTATCTGGGTCAAAAATTAGCACCGGAACACACTGGTGGTTATCGATTCATCATTCAACAAAGGGAGGGTTAACGTTGCTATGATACCCACAACAAACAGTGTGTGCTCGATCAGTGGCAGAACCGAGCAGAGCCTACGGTCCCTCTGCATTGCACCCCGCGGGGAAGACAGCGGGGAGAAGGCTAACCTGACCGTGCCTCTCCTTGGCTGTCATCTGTTCTCTCGGCAAAGAAGACTCCCCACAGTGGGTGCAGAGCGGATGTAGAGATCTTTTAAAAGACATGTAATTGTTGGAATACACCTACACAAGTAGTTTTGTATATCTTGTTGTACGTTTGCCGTGTTATGGAAATAATGTGCAAAAAAAGTTATTACAATCTTTCAAACCTGTGTTTTCTTTGGAAGGAACATTCAAACATTTTTGACCAGTTTTGACAGCTCTTATGTGTATTGGTTTGATCAGATAAGATAAACAATGAAAGGAGCCTTGTGTGTGCCTGTCACAGTCGTTTGTTTGTTTTCATCACTCTCATTTTTAAGCCAATCAGATGAATTGGCTGTTCGGCCGACATGGTCACCTTGGTGTGTCAGGGCCTTAAAGCTCAGTGATTTACACGGGTTTGTTTAATCCATAATCAAACTATTCCTTTAACGAATCCAGATATGAAACTTCTATTTAATTGACACCCAACCGTACATAAATTAATGTATTGATATGCTAACTGCAAAAACATGTTTAAAATCAAAGTCAAGAATGGGCCCGGTCTAATGCAGAAATAATAAAAATGATTATTGGAGACTTACGATTTTTTATTTTTTATTTTATGATTTCCAAAACCTCCAGCTGTCAATAAGTGCAGTCGAGTAAAAAGTACAATGTAGGAAAAGTGGAATACTGGACTGGATACTGTCTTTCTCTGCATCCAATTTATTTCCTTCATATCTTCTTGTCATCTCTGTCCATCCCTGCTGACTGTCTCTCTCTGTTATTTCGGACTATGTGTCTGTGATTTGGTCAGGCCGGCCTGTGGGCAGCGCAGCGTTGGGCTTCACCTCTCTTTCCGTTTGATTAAATCATAGCTGTAGTGGCGAGACGGGTCCCGCAGAGTCAGGTGCAGAATTATTAACCTTTGCTGTCGGAAGGACGTCTCTCTCTCCGCAGGCCTGCGGTGAGATGACCGGCCAAGATGGACGCCCTAGTTCACAACTCAGACCTGTGTGTGTGTGAGAGAGATGGAGCGGAGGCGGGGCTGTCAGCTCACTGCTCAGTATACAGTCATCCATCCCTGAAGGTGTCTGAGCCGCTCGCTCCGTGTTGCCGCTCTCAGAGACCAGATACAGAGCGTTTCATAATTCAACAAAGAAACTATCAGTGACTCGGGAAAACATGAAAATTCACAGCTCATCAGAATCACAGTTTTTCTGGCATTACTGTTTAACCCATAGAGAGTAAAAAACTGGACCAGTCCCTAGCCAGTCCTTCCAGAAAAATGTTTTTTTGTGATTGTTGCAGGCAAAAATCCTTGATTATGCGGCACATTTTCTTAAAAAATTTGATGGAATATGCGGGACATTTATGCAATTTTATGCAATGAAATTGCGGGAACTTGCAAAAGCTGCGGTTTCATCGTGGCTTCATCGCGGCGTTTGCAGCTTTTCGATGATGTTCACGTCGCGTAATTACATCACTTCATAACGTCACTTCATAATGTTCCTACTGCAACAGGGGAAAACGGCTGCTCTTGTGTGAAGTAAATGCAACATTTTTCAACTTCCTGCTAAGATATATGTGACTTTTTTGCAACGAAAATGCGGGGATTATGAAATAATGCAAGCCCTGCATATTTTGCGCGGAAATTGGCAATTTATGCGGCCAAAGTGCGGCGTATTTGAAAAAATGCGGCCCCGCAAAAATATGCGGACTTTGGCTGATTATGCAATGAATTATGCGCTCGCATAATCACGTTTTTCTGGAGGGACTGCCTAAATGTACGTACACACCGCTGCCGACTTGAGCTGCAAAAGAAGCTCTGGCCGCCCTGTCAAGGACGCTTGTCAAAAAAGTACGGGGAAGCTTTTGACGCTTCAGCCGCTCTGACGTGGCAGGACATTCACATCAAGCAAGGAAGACTAGCTTACGTACTTAAATAATAAAAACATCACGCACTTCACTAACTCACCGGAGACACCAACTATCCCAGCTATTTTATCCCATGCCTCGTTTTTTTTTTTTTAACTGGTCCCTATACGCAAACAAAGTCATTTCATAAATGATAGGGGACCCAGCACCAGCGATGAGTTTTTCCTCCATTTTCTCGGAACTAATGTTTTGGTAGGAACGAACGTTTACATCGTATGTTTCTCTAGAATCAGCCAGCGCGAAGGACGTCTATATTCCGATTGGTTGCTGGTTGTTTGCTGCTGAACCGCGTCTTGGCACATTACCATAAAGTTGACCAAACTTCAACTTTCTGCTTGAGGCTCTGGTCGTTAAACACGCCCAAACCGCGACGCTGACATATTTGCGTTATCTTGCAGCTGAGAGAAGCCGGCTTCCATTGAAAATGAATGACTTCCTGTAACTTTGGAGCTCAAGTCTGCGGCGGTGTGTGCGTACAGTAAAGAGCTTCAGATTTTGAGAAGAGATGTTTAAGTGCATTAATATCGCAACCCAACAACTAGTGGGTTTGTAATCTGTTGTGTGTCTTATGTTTTGTTTCTAAGTTTGAATGTCTTGAAAGTTAAAAAAAAAAAAAATGATACTGATACCAATACCGTGACTTTGATTCCGGTTCTTAAACAATATTTTTTTCGATACCAATTCAATTAAACAAAAAGAAATGACAACCTTACGCATTTCAGCACAAATTTTTGTATTCATTTTCCAGCTCCTACTACGTGAACCCCGTCTCTGTGTAACTTAGTTTTTCCTGCGTGTCTCTACGACGTGTAACCTTAGACAGCCAGTCACAAACATTATTAGATCTTGGTAGAAGCATGCTGCTTGCTGATTGGCTCACTGATTTACTCCTTAGGTATTGAAATTGGGTATTGAATAATTAGGCATTTTTCGATACTCGATACTTTGCAATTCAGTCATTGCCTAAAAAGTATTGAATTTGTTACCCGGCCCTAGTTGCATACCTGTGTCACATTTTATTGTTAGCCGACCAAAGTGATGTTGCAGATTGCACATTTCCTCTCTCAACATTATAGCTTTTATTCATGACTCGCCAGGCATTTGTAGCTTGTGTCCAGCCATCTTGTTTGTTATCGAGCCCTTGCTGTTATGAGACTGCCTTCTGATTGGGTCGAAAACGCTGCTTTGAAAGGAGCCATTAAACCACAGTCAGCCGTATTTACCATCCTAATAAACTGTGGCAGAATGTTTTCTGACTGATTCTACTCTCTGTGAGTGAAACAAGCTACCCTGCCTCTAATACGGCTCCGACCTGACTCGCTGTGGAGCTGTAATTAGCCTATTAACAGTTAACGGGCAGGGTTTTTTTCTCAGTGAAGGCCACACCGTGAAAGCATTTAGACTACAACTGCAGCAACAGACTGCAATAATCAGCCCTGGTTTACACTGATAATTGCCTGTTAGACAATAAGAAGGACAGAGTGGAGGCACATTGTTTGTGGGACTTTGACACACGGAGCCGCGGATGAACAGACAGCCCACGCCGCCGAAGGACAAGACAGCAGAGATCAGGTCTTTGCAGGGATCCAGGTTCCCAGCAACCAATTAGATAATAAACGAAGCTCTGGGCTCCGGGCCTAACGAGACCTAGAGCATGTTCCGACAGCTGGCTGATGGGTTGATGGGTAATGTGGAGGGCCTGGCAGTAACGAGGTTGCTCCGTGATTGTGACAATTCGATCTGTGGGTTAACCTCCTGATCCGTGCGTTTACTTTTTCCCCCTTAAATGTCCCCATCATAATAAACATTGAAAGTTATAAAACATCATTAATATGTTTTATTCAGACTTTATGATTCATCAAATATATACATGTTTGTCATGTATTTATATAAAATATTGTAGATGTGTGCGTCATTTTGTACACGTTCCCCCTCTAAACGTCAGCCTGACGTTTGATATCTTTGTAAACTTTGGGATGTCCACTACAATTTAAAATAAAGTTGTGTGAGTTTGAACAATGCCTGACCTTCCAGCATGAGGTCGTAAAGATCCTCTACACTGGTTAAAACTGGATTTATCCAACTTTTCTGGCAGAGAAAATATGTATTCATCTTCTAAACTTCTGGACTTGTGTTTTATTATGTTACCATCATTTATATAATCATTTAAGGTATATTCCCACTGAGCAAGTGACGTCTGTGGACATACAAAATAGGTTGATATCCTGTCCGTCCATCCAGGCCATGATCTGAACGTCCATTGACAGAATTAGTTGATAAATAACACTGAGAAATGATGTCCAGTTAGGCTTTAATCTATACATTCCACTCACAGCCAGAACAAGTTAAGAATAGACATTGACGCTGGCTATACTCTAGATGTCCATTGACAACCAGAATTAGTTGATAAATAACACTGAGAAAAAGACCCAAGAAAAAAGATGCCAGTTGTGGTGGCGAGACAGCGTAGCTAAGAGACAGCTTGGCTAAGAGACAGCTTGGTTAAGAGACAGCGTGGCTAAAAGACAACATGGCTAAAAGACAGCATGGCTAAGAGACAGTGTGGCTAAGAGACAGCGTGGCTAAAAGACAGCGTGGCTAAGAGACAGCGTGGCTAAGAGACAGCGTGGCTAAGAGACAGCGTGGCTAAGAGACAGCGTGGCTAAAAGACAACATGGCTAAAAGACAGCATGGCTAAGAGACAGTGTGGCTAAGAGACAGCGTGGCTAAAAGACAGCGTGGCTAAGAGACAGCGTGGCTAAGAGACAGCGTGGCTAAGAGACAGCGTGGCTAAGAGACAGCGTGGCTAAAAGACAGCATGGCTAAGAGACAGCGTGGCTAAGAGACAGCTTGGCTAATGCCGCCTTCACACTGGAAGTTCAAATCATCTCCGTAATAGGCAATACGCCCCCAGCGGACGTCGTACTACACCGTTGAAAAGCTTCAGAAGCGACTCACAAAAATGGCTGATAAGTGCCTGAATGTACGATTCTCTATGACCTCTCTTATACAGATATAAATAGAAAGGCTTCTGCGTGGAGAAAAGTTGCCCAGGACGTTGACATGTCACGTTGGTTAAATGTGATATAGCGGTATAATGTCAATAGTTTGATGTCTGTTGCTAGCTAACTAATTAGCATTAGCAGGTTTGTTTTTCAGTATCGTAGCAACGCTGGAATTGTCGGATAGGAACCGTCCGTAGCCTTTCGCAAGAGTTCAATTTTTTGAACGCATCCGGATGACCAACTGACACGATTTTTTTTTTGCACCGCACTCGTTCGGACCCATTCACATGCAGTCTGAGAATCTCCATAGGAAATGAATGACTTCCGGTCGTTTCGAAGCTGTATCGGAGCTGATTTCAACTGCCATTGTGAAAGTGGCGTAAGAGACAGCTTGTCTGTGTACGCATCTTTCCATGACCATATAAACGTAACGTTGTCAAAAAGTGTCATTACTAGGGTTAGGTTTAAAAAAACACTTTGGCCACATTCAACCAGGTCTCTACTTCATCCATGTTATATTAAACCAAAACTCAAATAAGAAAAGGTAGGACTAGGTGACAAAAGTCAGTCTTATCTGTTACTGTCTTTGCAGTGTGGACCGGCCATCTGTATTTGTTGGCGTTTGTTGGATGGAGTTGTTAGAGTTTGACATGTCCACTCGGGTCTGGTGGAGTTGTAGAAAGTCGGACCAATGGAGTTCATTTTCCAACAAACGGCAACATTCTAACAGCTTGTTTTCTTGACAACTAGCTTCACGTACAGATCATCAAGCTATGCATCACTCACACTGGTAGATTTTGCTTTGGAAACATTGAGGAAGTTTGGAAATGGCTGGTTTCTGGATCCAGGAACGCGAAGAATCGCTAATTAAATTATGGGAAGAGAAACCCCAACTTTATGACATTACGACCCAGGCGTATTCCAACCATGACAGCAAAATGCAAGCGACTAAACACATCGCGGAGAAACTGGAAACCTCTGGTAAGTAGCCTACCTAACGTTAATTTTGTTACTGTTAGCCTAGCTAACACCGTCATTGTATTTTAGGCTAAGCAACGTTAACGGTATTCTACGAATGTCATGGCTGTACTGTATGAATAATCCGTAATAACTGTTCTGCCCCCATCTTGCTACATTAGCTCGGCAGATAGCTAACAGTTTGAAGCTTGTGTATCCTTTCCAAACTTTACTCAGGAAGCACTGTAAAATAACACAGAACAAATAATACATCTCAGTATTTCATACGGTTACAGACGTTGTTCAAGAACAATATTGATATATTGTCTGTTAAAAATGTATAGAAACAAATGCACTAGCTTAATGCTAACCTCTATGGGAAATTCCATTACGATGCTAACATTTAGCCTATATACGATCAAGACGATTTAGAACAAACTTGAATTCATTAACAAACTCATGCTGCATGAATAATTGGTAATAACAGCTCCACATAGTGTTCACAACTGATTCTGTTATTATTTTAACTTGAAGTGTAAGGAAAAAAAGGGCGGGGATATGATAAGCTCTTACTGTAAACTGGATGTATTATAATGATCAAACAGGCAGTGAGCAAGATAGATTGATAATTAGCTTATGCTTTAAAGTAAGTTGGTGGTCTTAAAATCTGAGCATAGTAGCTTTTACTAATGTAGGCTCAATCTACTGCTTTTTACAGAAGCTGCAGTGAAAGCAAAGATGGAGAGTATGAGGACTCAGTGCAGCCGCTACCTGAAGGCAAAGCCTTTATCACACCCCGCCAGTCCTGGATGTTGCAGAGGATGAAGTTTCTTGAGATCCATATGAGGAAAAAGCAGTCAAAGTCAAACTTGTCTCTAAATGTAAGAATTTATTTCTATATTCTATGGCCTATTAATTCATTCACAAACAATTCCATTACACAACATCTCTGTTCTCAGAGTTGAAACACTCTGTTAGGAGCTCCCTGGTCATCTTAGCCTGCTGAGTGGGATTTGTAGACCCAGGTAGAGCAGCCTGTGGTAGAGAAGGATCCTGACTCCAGGGAACTAGGATTGTGTTTGGAACTTCGTACACCGTACGTGTTCCTCTCGGAGGATGTTGTGCATTGCACAGCAGGCGAGGATCATGTTTTCTGCCACATGTGGTTGTTGATTGATGGTAGTGAAGAACACACGCCACCGGTTGGCCAGTATGCCAAAGACATTTTCAACAACTCGTCTTCACTGGAAAGCCGATAATTGAACACCCTTTGTCCATCGGCAAGGCCTCTCCTTGCATAGGGTTTCATGATGTATGGTTTTAGGGGGAATGCCTCATCTGCCACCATGTAGAATGGTACCTCACGTTGTGATCCAGGCAGGGGAGAAGGAAAGGGGATGTTGGCTGTTTGCCGCTCCAATGATTCCTGAAGTGTACATCCCCTGAATACACCTCCATCTGACACCCTGCCATTGCATCCAATGTCAACGTATAGGAATTTGTAGTCGCTGTCAACTAGGGCCATGAGTACGATGGAATGAAATAGTTTATAGTTATAATAAACTGAACCACTCTTTGATGGAGGCTGAATTGCAATGTGTTTTCCATCCAAAGCACCAAGACAATGGGGGAACTTACAGTTCTTCTGAAACCCTTCAGCCACTCAGATGTTGTTTGGACACTAAAAGGAGAAAATTGTCATTGGTAAATGTTAATATTTTCTTTTAACAGGACATACCATCTGAGGTAAATGGACAGGAGAACTGCTCTATCACTGTTGCTGAGACTGACAACTGCCCAGGAGATGTGCCTGTGATCGATGGGGGAGAGGAGGAGGAACCAGTTAACCCATGTGATGTCATGCCACCACTCGCACCACTCTCTACACCTATCGGACGCAAAAGGAAGTCCCAAGACACTGAAGAGAGAGACATACAAATGCTGGAGGCAGTTACTACTACACTGCATTCTCTCACTAAGAGTGGATCTGAGAAACGGTCAGACAACATAACATCTTTTTGTCAGTATTTAGAGCATGAATTCCGAGCAAAGGAAAAGTCAGATGCACGGTATTTCCGCTATGTGCAAAGTCAGATAGGTCAGCTCATCTATAATGTTCCTAGTCCACACGACCGACCATATGAAAACCCCTTTGGATATAATTGATATTATGAATTAGGCCTATATTTATTGATCTTGAGATGTTGCTGTTGATTCAATGATTTCCTGTTTATTAAACATACCAGTATTCAATTGCCGAGTGTGCTTTTACATCATTTCACATTTGCTATTGTAATTACACATTTTGCTGTGATTTAAAGCAGAAGGCTACTGCCTACTTAGACCCAACCTGTATGAGATTAAAAATGCATACCTTGAGATACTTTTCACAGAGAACTTGATGAATAGCAACACAGGTTAACATAGAAAAGCTCTGGAAGGTTTCACCTGTAAAACAACACAGGTTAAGCAGTAATTTGGCTAAAATGTATTACAAATTAATAGATTGATGATTGTAGCACCTCACCTGTTGCCAAGAATCTTAATGTCACCATGAGGCGTTCGCCAGGAGAAATTCCTCAAAAGCTTGAGCAAAAACAGGCAAAATTTGCAAAAGCTGGAGGATCTTCTGAACAAAGTTCTTGACACAAGTTAGGATAGATACCCTGTTTAGAATGTCACAATATCCAAGGTTTACACCACAGTCTCCTCCTGGCTCGTCTTGATTGCCGTCTCTCCTGAACACGGCTAGCAACTTTACAGGTCAGGTAGACCAGAACTACTTTGGCCACATTCAACAAGGTCTCCACTTCATCCATGTTATATTAAACCAAAACTCAAATAAGAAAAGGTAGGACTAGGTGACAAAAGTCAGTCTTGTCTGTTACTGTCTGCAGTGTGGACTGGTAGTTGGTTGCCAAAAACTGCCAACTTTAGAATGTTGCCCGTTTTGTGGAGCAGTGTGCAAGCTCCTTTAGAAAGCCACAACATTGTAAAAAATAGTTTTTGACGTTTTATTCACTCTAAATAAATTAAGGCAACTCCATGCATTTCCCAGAAGCCTCAATATGAAAACGAAAAAATGAGCTTCAGTATTTGCCTGATCAGTCACAATGGAGTCGGAACCGGCACAACAGAGCCAGGGCAGGAATGCGTTTCTATCTTGGAAATTCAAACAGCATTTCACATTAAAGAAAGAGAAGGGAGAACGAACTATAACTGTGCTTGCCAGCAACCAACCTCCTTTCAGCGTCCAAATTACTCCACCTAAGAAGCATCTTAAAGTAATGTTTTTTTTTTAATTAGCCGGGGGTGGTAGTCTGTTGTAGTTTTAATGGTCACCTTGCTATTTTATAGTTGTATCAGGTAGCTACCTGCTTAGTTGACGTACTACTTTACGTTCTCCTACGTGCTGATTTACTAGCCCCAGAGCCGTTGAAAGACTGACTAGCCCTCTTTGACATGCTAGCTAACGTTAGCTAAAATTAGCTTGTGGTAGCTTAGACTGCGGTTAGATTTTTGTAGTATGCAGTTCAGGACTACAAATACATAAATCTATCTGCTTGTTCAGGTACACATTCAGCCAGTTGGAACAGAAGAACACACCAGAATAGGCCTGTTTAGTAAGCTGTATGTGATAGCCGCATTCCTACACTTACAAAATGCAAATCAATGTGGAAGTAATCCAAGTATGCAGAATATGTTACTCAGATTGAGTAATGTAACGGAATACGTTAAAAATGAAATTTTTGGGCATGTATTCTGTAACGGAATAAGTTTTGAAAGTATCCTTCCCAACACTGGTGACAGGGTAGGATTGTGATTATTCTCCTGTCTGACGCCCAACTCTTACTTTGGATATTTAGGGTTAAACCTACGTTACTGTTGAAAATAACTGACGTTTTCCTAAGTTAGGGTTGGCTAAAAATTCTAATAATTTTGTGTTTAGTGCATTTCAATGTCATGTTTAGGAAGAAGAAAATAGCAGATTTCGAAGGTGACTACCTTCCAACATTTTAAAACTTCAAATTAGATTACAATTTATAATCTTAGCGCTGTCTGAATCTGGATTTACAAAGCTGTACAACCCAAAACAGTTCATATGGATGGCACCAACACTGTCTGTATGAAATTGTATTCAAACTGCACCTCTATCTCCTCCGGCAGGTTCCTTTAAAAAGCAATCCAGTCAGTCAGTCTCCGCAGATTGCAGTGAATAAATCCAATCCGTTATCATCACCCCGGTTACTGTCGGCGCGGTGAATCGGGGTCGTCGCGGATGTGTGTGTTTCACTGCAGGAAGAAAAAAAATTGCGAGGAAGACGAATGACGGTGCTGTAAGGTGAGCGTGAGAGCTAGGGGGGACTCAGGTGGCGTCTGATGCATGATGGGAGTGGCGGAAGCTCAGGTGGGAGTTAATACAGTGTCAAATGAGACGGAGAGATGAGTGAAGGGGGGGGGGGGGGGGGGGGGGTTATATAGAGTCCTGCATCAGTACTGCAGCTGAGCCCCTCTGATACCTCTGCACATAGATCACACTGACAGGTTGGAGGGAGTCTGTGTACAGCTACAATAACACCGCAGGAACCAACAATACTGCAAAATACTGTACAAAATACTGCACGGAAATGCGCACAAAATACTGAGAAAAGTGTATAAATATGATGACAGCCATATCCAGTTAACATAGAACTTTATTTAAGGAATGGATACAGTTACATCCCCAGTCTAAAGCAGCTGTTCACAGAGCAGAAGACCTCCAACGTGGCCACCAGAGGGAGGGGGAGGTAACAACTCCTGACAGGCTTCTGAAACCGCTGCATTTGATAAAATCAGCAGATCACGTTAAGCACAAGGAACATTTCACATAATCCCTAATCCACTACTATATTTGTGTGTGTGTGTGTGTGTGTGTGTGTGTGTGTGATTTTAGTCTTTGAGAGTGAGGACAATTCTATTATTGAAGGCATGTTCAGTCCTCCTTTCTTCAAGACTTGTTGTTGGGGTTAAGGTTTAAATAAGGTGCTACAGAATGTATGAGTCCCCACTAGTATGGAAGTTAAAGTGTGTGTGTGTGTGTGTGTGTGTGTGTGTGTGTGTGTGTGTGTGTGTGTGAGAATATATGACAATATGTACAATTCAATATCATACTGGGTTTTATCCAAGTTCTTTGTTGTGACTGAAGGATTAACAGAATAATCCTTTTTGTTATTTTTTTGGGATGTTTGTTTTTCTCTCCCTGCCTCGGTTAGCGTATCAAAATTAATCTAATATTTGTATTTTCATCAAAGTAAAAAGGACGCAGAATAAAAATTATGGATTCAGCCTTATCCATTTCCCACAAGGAAGGCATCTGTGTAATTGCTTGCACTGTTCTTTTGTTGCTTTCCCCTAATGGATGCTGAAGGCTGTTGTTGGTTTTGGACCTTTCTTCAGGCCTCCTAGATGTTTCTAGACTAGAGCGTCTTGTTGATTTCACTCGGTCCCCAGAGCTTTATGAAGCAGACTGATCTCATGAAGTGGTGTATGTATGACACACCAATTCTTATCAAGACGC
>CM042323.1:35196029-35241029 GCA_023566125.1 Zingel zingel | reverse complement strand
GCTGATTTCTCACCTTTCTTAGGATCATTGAGACCCCACGAGGTGAGATCTTGCATGGAGCCCCAGTCCGAGGGAGATTGACAGTCATGTTTAGCTTCTTCCATTTTCTAATGATTGCTCCAACAGTGGACCTTTTTTCACCAAGCTGCTTGGCAATTTCCCCGTAGCCCTTTCCAGCCTTGTGGAGGTGTACAATTTTGACTCTAGTGTCTTTGGACAGCTCTTTGGTCTTGGCCATGTTAGTAGTTGGATTCTTACTGATTGTATGGGGTGGACATGTGTCTTTATGCAGCTAACGACCTCAAACAAGTGCATCTAATTTAGGATAATAAATGGAGTGGAGGTGGACATTTTAAAGGCAGACTAACAGGTCTTTGAGGGTCAGAATTCTAGCTGATAGACAGGTGTTCAAATACTTATTTGCAGCTGTATCATACAAATAAATAGTTAAGAAATCATACATTGTGATTTCTGGATTTTTGTTTTTAGATTATGTCTCTCACAGTGGACATGCACCTACGATGACAATTTCAGACCCCTCCATGATTTCCAAGTGGGAGAACCTGCAAAATAGCAGGGTGTTCAAATACTTATTTTCCTCACTGTATATAGTTGACATTATACCGCTATATCACATTTAACCGACTGACATTCGGTTGCATTACGCTTAAGCATTAGCTGGGACACTTCTGTGTATCTTTGTTGAGGAACACTGTTAAATGAAAACTTTAAAAATTGGAATTTACAGTGGGAAAAAAAAACTTCTGCAACGAGCATCTCCTCTGACACTAGCTTTACAGTCTGCACAGGTGTTCATGAATTCTGACTGTATATTCCTTAATCTTATATTCACTTTTACTCCCCCCGCTGCACTTCCCCTATACACTTAGGCAAATGGTTTTGCATGTGCGGCCTGTAACGCAAGTTGAAAGTGAACTATAAAGAGATAGCAAGAAAGAGAGAGTGTGTGGCAGACAGCCTGACGGTGCAGTCATGCAGTAAATTATGTTGGTTTAAGGCATCATACAGCGGTAGATCGCCACCTCCTCCAGCCTTCGCACACACACACTCGCACACTTAACACACAGTCGTCTCTTAATGATAATGCCCTTTAAATGGCTTTATTGATTTTAATGTAGCCTACCACACATATTTTATGAAAGTCAATACGGTAAGAGGACCGCCTCCCTAATGTAAATAGCCAGTTGAAAGTCTATTAGAATGGTTATCGATGGAGGAGTGGTAATTACCTGCCGCTGCTCCGTGATCGCTCGCTCGTTCGCTCGCTCTTTATCCTGCCGTGTCTTAGCCTGACACTTTAAAGCCACAATAGAGCCCAACATCAGGGGGTAAGCTGGTGAATATGCAATGCAAATCAATGCCCTTTAGAGTCCATGTGCTTTTGATCATGCAGAGAAGAGAGTGAGAGTTTGGACTGCATGTACGTAGTTAGTCTGAAGCTTTCTGTCTGTGTGAAGAGTCTCTCTACATACCTGAAGACATAAAAAGACTCTTTTATACACACAGTTCAGCTCATTTCCTCTCTCGCATCACTACTTCTACACTACTGCTACTGATATTCCCATGGCTGAAATAACCCACAGGGAGCTAAATTAGCTGTCGGCCTCTGTTGACTTTCTGTATCTAATAATTTGGGTAAACAAATGTTTATTTATGAATATGCACTATATTAATTCTGACACAGGAACCCTGGTTTGGATGTGTTTTGTTTTTAAATATGTGAAGGTGGAGAGTTTAACATTAATGAGGTCTGTATGATTGAATCCTTTAAAGGGGCACGTTCCCAAAATAAATTAGCAGTTAATCAAATTACCAGAAACAATCAGGCACTACACATAATACTTCAGGGCTAGAAAAACGGTCCGGGGCCCCAGGACAGTTGCCTTCTCTGAGAGCCTTAGCTACTACTATTATTACTGCTACTACTCCTGCTGTTTCTCCTCATCATGCTACTTTTGTCCGTTGAATCGGATCTGGCTGTTCATTACAAATGTTCAAACATTCGTTCCTTTTGTTTCATAGCAGTAATATACATTGTGTTTTCAATATATTCATTCTGCAGTTGTGTACCGCCATGAACTGCAGCTGCGCACTACAATGAGTCACTGAATGAGACATCTCTCTGTGGTTAGTGTCTGTAACAGCAGGACAGTCAAGTGTTATCTAAACTGCTAAAGTCAGTTCTACAGGGGAAGTGAAGATAATGTTGTCGGTGTAGTGGGAATTGTCCGAAAAGGCCCTAAGCCCAGTCTAATCTGACTCCAGTTAATTAATTCCTGCGTCTTTTATTGGATTTACGTTCACTCTACACAAGGATCAATCAGTGACGATGAATTCAGTCAGTCAAATTTACTGAGTCCAGCATAAGAGTTACAACACAGCTGTGGGCATAGGCGCAGATACCGGAAAATACTGAGCACCCACGTGTGCCAGACTGCCAGTATAGGCTACATTCATTTTAAATTAAACACTGCAGTTGGTGCTAAGTGGAGCGTCTGTCATAGTGTGATTGGTTATGTCGCTGTCAGACCCCTGCTGATCGTGGTTACGTGTCAGTTAAACTTTTCATCTCCAATCCTATCTGTATTTGTGAGAAGTGGCGCTGTCCTGAGTTGAAAGAGAGCCTACTTTACGGCCTTATTATCGAGTTAATAGGCGTGTTTGTTCGTGTCGGCCGCTGTCCATTTCCTAAGGTTCTGAAATGCAAACAATTTTTTACTACTTTTTAAAGGGCGTGCGCCCGTGGGCACCCACGGAGGAAAACATAAATCGGCGCCTATGGCTGTGGGTTCACAAACAGAGACTAAGTTTCCCTAGTGACAGACATAAAGTCAGAGCCCGGTCCACCAAGTTGTCTTCCGAAGACAAAAGTGGAAACAGACGTGAGGAATCAGCAGAGAGAATGGAGAGACTGTGGGATCCTGACACTAAGATAACTTTATGTCCAACGTTACATTCTTTACATTGTTGGTAGTTCATATCACCAAACTGCAGCTTTTAGGCATTATTCTGTTGTTTGCTAGAAGACGAAATTGATGAGGAAACCTTCACACAGTACAAGTCAACGGAGAGCAAAGAGTAGAGATGAAGATCTTTGCCCGAACCCGATGGGTTCGGTCTTAATTTCTATTATTTTACAGGCTCGGGCTTGCGTGGTAAAAAAGTTCCGATTAGCACAAAAAATGGATGCTGAGGAGGTGAAACGGAGGCTGGCCTCTGGCGATCACGTTTTGGTTGCAACAGTAATGAAAGCAAAGTCTGAGGTGTGGAAAACTTTTGACCATGTGCATAATGAGAATAATGAGCCAGTGTATAAATTACTCATTCTTGACAAAAGGCAAAAGAGCTGTGTGCGTGCGCACATTACAGCTCTAGCAGAGAGCTGTTTTCCCCTCCGGTGGGCGTGGCTTTCAGAGTATGACGCGATGCGCTCTGTCTCTATACATCTGCAACTGCTACTTATCCTACTGCTTCTGTTACTACTGCCATCATCACTATCCATCCTGAGTACTACTGTTCTTCTACAACTGCTGCAACTACTATTCGACTACGATTGCTTTTGCTTGTACTGCTTTTAAACTGAAGTGTGGGTTTGGATGGCATGTCTCTTAGTGAGAAGCGTCTCCATTTGCATGGAAAATAAGAAAAAGTCTCTCATGCATTGAATTCATTTCATTTTCTCAGGCTCTCTCTCTATCGCTTCTCTCTGTCATTTCCTCTAACTCTCTCTTTCATACCTCCTCCTCTTCCTCACTTCCAGCTCCACGACAGGGTGACGCCGCTTAATTGGCGACGACACTGAAACATGTCCTGTCCTGCTCTGCAGCCTCCTCTGCATAATTAAAACAAGAGCAACACTTCATCTCCACTGCAGCGGGAGGCAGATGAGAGAGAGCGAGAGAAAGGAAGCGAGGTGAAAGTATGCCCTGTTATATCTCTTCTTAAAAACTATTTTTATAGACCGGCTTTTATGCGATGCCTTTTATCCTATTATTTTTACAAATATATTATTTTTACCCTCTGTGTCGCTCCTTTTATTTCCCGCTGGCTTCATCCTTTACTTTTTAATTCATTTCCACTTTGATGTTTGAATGTATTTGATTGTTGAAGAACTTTGTCAACCGGTGCGTTTGAAGTTTGCCAGAAATGGAGTTTATTATTTTATTATTCATAATATTGTTACAAAGAGAGAGAGATTTATGATGTGGGATCCACGCTAAGTGGGTGAAAAGATCACAGGGCTCGGCGAGAAAATGGAGGGGTTGTCGTGGAATGGAGGACTTCTCCACCTGAGGATGCTCCGATCAAAGCAACCACAACCAAACGAACTATCCAGAAAAAAGGTGAACCAAACAGGACACAGCTTCTGATTCAAATACAGCAAAGACTGAAGGTTAAAGGAGAATTCCGGCCGATTTTTACCTGAATCTTGATCGCTAGATGTACTGTCAATAGGAAAAAAAACGTGCAAAATCGGTGCTAGCAAACTGGAGTTGCTGCAGCTAACGGCCAGAGCTCCCAGTTAGCTAAAATGCCAGTTGTAGGGGCATCTTATAAAGAGTGCCTTTGTGCCTCTTAACAGACACAATTGCTATTAAAATTTCATCAACATGAACAGGGCCCTTGCGTGACAACAAGATGTGTTTTCAACTCAGACATTGTGAAGAAACCGTTTAAATTCAAAGTTTGTACTGTCACCTACCGCCGTTGGTGAGTTAGCCGGGCTAACAGGCCTGACCGGCATCCTCGCTTCTGCTTTCTCTCCTGTCGCCGCCTGCCGCTGCCGACAACCATCCACAGAGCGCCGGTGGTCTGGCTATGTCCTCCAGAGGACAGGTCATGCCTTCGCGACAAAAAACTTGAAGTTTATTTCCCCTTCAAAAATAGGTCATTGAGCACTGTAGTGGTTATGACCATATCAGTGACTATGTAACTACATGAAAACGGTCCAAATGATGCCTCTGGTCGCTGCACTTATATTCCAAACGTGTGTGAACTGAGAAACTGTGCAAAAAATTCCCAGAAAAAACAAAAACAAAGATCTGGGGACAGAATTGAAATTGACAGCTCAGGTTACACCAGTTTTTCTGGCCCTTTCCTCCGGTGGAATAATTGTTTGTTGGCCCATGATTCCCTCTAATTATATATTTACTAGTGTTGTTTCTGTGTCATTAGAACTGAGGATAGCCTATTATATTAGTATCCTATTTTTGTGAGCCTTTCATTTTTAATAAACATTCTGCATACTGTAATTACAATTGATCCTGACGTTTTGAACCAACACACCTAATCAGAATCAGAATCAGCTTTATTGGCCAGGTTTGCGTAAACAAACAAGGAATTTGACTCCGTTTAACCTTTTCTCTCAAAGTACAACCAGTGTTGGCAACTCTTTTCCAATGAAAGTAGCTAGCACCAGCTCCAAAAGTCGCTAAAAGTAGCTAGATGACGTCATACACTCATTTGCATATTTGGGACGTCATTACGCAATAATTTGCATAAAGCTTAGTGGTATAAGTATTACTTACGTAGCCTATCTTTGAAGTAAAAAAAGAAATTCTACAAAAGGAGGGAAAAAGATTGATAAAGAATTCTCAAAGAAGGCTGGCTTGCCCAGGAGCCAGGCCAGCTCAGCGGCGTCTTTCTCCCGTCGCGTCCCTCTGTCTCTCCTACCTACACCGACCCACGCAGCGCTGCTGCACATGAAGAGAGAGGGGAGGAAGGGCTGCTCCTCTCTCTGCTCCCCAGGGTGGTGATGGTGCAGTGGATATGACACATGCCTTTGATGTGGGAGATCTGGGTTCGATTCCCACTGCGATATATCAACCAATGTGTCCCTGAGCAAGACACTTAATCCCTAGTTGCTCCAGAGGTGTGCGACCTCAGATATATATAGTAATTGTAAGTCGTTTTGGATGAAAGCATCAGTTAATGACATGTAATAAAGTAACAGAAGAGAGACGTGACTGTTTGGGCAGCTGCAGGAAAGAAATACCTTGCATGCTTGCTGGACAATACTGGTGACCCCGCATAAATATTCAGACTTGGGCTAATTATGCATTGAATTATGCGATCGCATAATCATGTTTTTGTGGAGATCTTGCAGGGTTGCACATTGCAAAACTACAACTAGATTTGTTTTGAAAAAATGTAACCAAGCTAGCTAGCTACCGTTAGCGTTAGCTGGTAACTTCAGGGAAAGTCAGCAGATGTTCTGTTCTGCCGTACATGCAGATGAATGTCTCCAGTACCGGGAAGTCTGCGTTCATCCGCCGGTAAAACTCCCGTTGGATGACTCGCTTCAGATGGGTTGAAAGATGGGTTCTAGAGGGAGCTAACCCATTGGTTGTTGACAGTGTTCACGTGATTTAACTTCACTACCAAGACTTATAACTTACGATAATATCAAACATGTTTTATGACTCAGATATTAGTCTGCAACAATGGAATCGCTTGAAAAGTCGTTTGGTGCAAAGTCGGCATAACCGTGCATAAGAAGGAAACAGATATGCTCACCTTCTTTTCAGAAGACATCCTTTGGACTATTGTTCATTTTTACTCACTGAATAGAAAAGGTCAGCACCACCGCTGCCACTGCAAGCAATACCACAAACTATCTGTGGAGTCCAAGGCCAGAAACTGAAACCAGACTAAAAGGCTTCACCTCAAACTGACAGGAGAAACAGAGAAAGAGGAGAAGCATTTCCATGACTGACAGTGATTTAAACAGCTCAGAATATTATTGATTATCTACAAGGATGATGCTCACTATAGAAAATAATGACTCAGGATTGAATCAGTATCTGGAGGAAGGTTCCTGTTATACCAGCAATTTAACAGCGATAATTCTTTTCTTTTATTAAAAGTTAATTATAAAATCAAATGTTCAGTATTAGTGCAATTGCTGGCGGCGGTGTGGTACATTTGGATGGATACATGGATATAGTCATGCACAGGCTGATCTCGTGAACCATTCGTACATATATGCACTGTTCGTATGTATTCCACATATTTATTACTATATGCACCACAATGACTGCAGCTGTACATATCTTAAAACACAGGGCTTTCAAGAGGGGGAGTGAAGTTCGTGTCCCAGAAGAAGTTAAGGAGAAAACACAAGACTCTCACCCAGGAAACAGGTGTTTGTATACCGGGGAGTACTACTTAAGGGGACCGGTGTTTTAACCCAAACCACAATCATTTTTCTAATTTAACTAGTCATTTTGGTGTCTGAACTTAACCGTTGTCGACGCATGACGGTCACCTTTTCTCGGCTGAACTTAACTGTCATGTGACTGGCCGGCGGTCGCTGTAATTTTGTAGGATATCAAATATCAAACTGTTGTGCATAAGTATTCATACAATATCTTACGAACCAGTTCATGAGAATGCGTTGTCATGCAACATGATGAAGATGAAGAAGACTATGAGAGCTATGACCCTATTCAGGGGCTGCAGTCTTCGGCCGCTTGCGTTACACCGTCGCGACTAAGGCTGTCCCATTTAATGTAATTTCGAATGCGGCCTTCTTTACAGAATTCGGAGGATCCAACTGTTGTATCCTTCGCAGCCCCAGGATTCCCAGCATTCATTTCGGTATTCAGTCAGAAGCAGAGGCAAACACAACGGCCAATACATATATATATATATATATATATATATATATATATATATATACAGTTTTGTCTGCTATTTCATCATTAAATTCACTTCTGAGAATGTTTTATGCGAGAAATTAACTGTGTAGATGTCAAATATAGGCAGTGTTATGAAGATTTATGGCAAATTACAAATTAGCTTCAGAGTATAGGAGCTATATAAACTAGCCTGACGCCAGCTAGCTTTTCGGGGGTAGCTGAATATCTGCGGGGCTAACGTTAGTTACCTCTGCAGGGGTATCTAGATATCTGGCCAAGAGCTGACAACCTTTGTCTTAATTTCTATTATTTTACACGTGCTCGGGCTTGCGCTCCAGGTTGCGCGGTAAATGAGCGGTCAGGTGATGCGTTTCAATTAGCGTGAAAATGGATGCTGAGGAGGTGAAACGGAGGCTGGCCTCTGGAGGACTTATTTTATTTCTTTGTTCCAACTTCGAAGTGTCCGATAGCCTCCGTTAGTCATGAATAAATTATGTTAAAAAATGTAGAAATGACTCATTCTTGACAAAAGGCAAAAGAGCTGTGTGTGCGTGCGCACATTTGAATAATGTCGGGCTGTAAACGGGTTCGGCCTTTTAAAAAAGTCAGTCAAAATGTACTTGTCGGGCTCGGGCCTTGTCGGTACTAACTTTTAAGGTCCGATTACAGCTGTAGTCTGGCCCTCCAGTCATCTCCTGTTCTTGGAGACGAGATGTTCACATGTATATTAGGGTTTATTATTTATGTTCCTCTCTCTTTGAGACACTTGACCAAATAGTAAAGTGAAAAGAACAACTTCTGGCTCCATTTCGGTGCTGTACTTAACGCTTTGATCAGCTGCAGCTGTCACGGTTACTAGGCAAACAGGAAATCCTCTGCAGACCAGACCGTCTCATTTTGGACACCGCTCGATTCGGCCTCTGTGGGCTTCGAAGGCTGCGGCCCCTGATTTGGGACACAGCTTTGGTCTTCTTCCTGTTCCCCTCATAGGACAGGAAGCTCTTGATTCTCCCGGTAACCCCCGGAGAGCAACGAAGCCGTGTCCTCATTTTAGTGTGAAGGAGGCGGAGGACAGATCCCTAAATGCTTTTTTCTGTGTCTTCTCTCCTCCTTGTGGCCTGAGCGCTGTGTTTAATACCCCTAGTTGACTTTGATAAAGCGTGCCGTAGAAACCGCCGCCTCCACAACGCTGCTCGATTCATGATCTGCCTACTCAGCAAAAGTACAGGGTGGGCCTTCAGAGATAGTGAAGAGGGAGGGATGGAGGCAGAGGAAAATGGGTAAAGGAGAGTGGGAACAAAAACACAAAGAGAGAATAGATTCGGAGAGGGAGAGAGAGAGAGAGAGAGAGAGAGTCAGAGAGAGAGAGAGAGAGAGAGAGTCATAGAGAGAGAGTCAGAGAGAGAGAGAAAGAGAGAGAGTCAGAGAGAGAGAGAGAGAGAGTCACTGGCGACATTTTCAGTCTGGTAGCTGAACAGCTGCCATATTCCACATTTCAAAGATGTGAGGAGTGAGGAGGTGTGAGTGTTACATGCCTACCTGCTTTCCATCCACAGCAGTGGGACTGCACATCTGATTTTCTCAGGCCCTGTTTACTCTCGCTTTTAAAATAGGTTTCAATGATCTGAACACAAGTACACACCCAAGACATTTTACCGTTCACACCGGTGTTAGTCTCACTTTGCCAGAGGAGGAAGGAATACCAAGGAATACCAAACGTGCTCTGGTGTATTGGCATTTCTTTAAAGTGCTCACATTATGCTCATTTTCAGGTTCATAATTGTAATTTGAGATTGTACCAGAATAGGTTTACCCGGTTTAATTTTCAAAAAACACCATATTTTTGTTGTACTCCACATTGCTGCAGCTCCTCTTTTCACCCTGTGTTCAGGTCTCTGTTTTAGCTCCAGAGTGAGACCTCTCACTGCTGTAACATCTTTGTTGGCAGTCGCACATGCTCAGTAGCTAGGTAAGGACTACATGAGCTAGCTAGCGGTTTCTCCAACTTCAGTAGTACAAGGCAGGATTAGCCGGGAGACTTCTTCTAAACGAGGGCGCACTTCCAAATTTGTGTGGAATACCTGCAGAACAGGGACATGGAAGTAGTTCTTTACAATTTATTTTGTAGATTAGGGTGAACTAGTGTGCGTTGTAGCAGTGTTTTGCCATTGAGAATGAGCTAGCATGCTAACGGTTAGCCCCCTACCCCCTCGTCTCGGCTAGTGATGTAGAAAGCCGTGCAGATGTTGACCAGCTCACCCGGAGACTGAAGGCAGGACACATTCAGAAACCGGATCTCACTCTAAACAGCATGGATGATTTTTCTCCAAGTTTGTATGTGTGTGGAAGCACCAGAGACACAAAATAACACCCCAAATCCCAGAAAAAGTGATTATTTCATAATATGGGCACTTTAAACCAATCACAATCATCTTGGGTGGCACAAAGCTCCGCACGGAGCCGCTACAAAACAGCCTCGGGAAGGAACTTATTTTGGTGGAACATGTGTACGTTCAAAAGTAGTTTTAGTCGTGCAACAGATAACTCAGATTGGACAGATAGTCTAGCTAGCTGTCTGGATTTACCCTGCAGAGATCTGAGGAGCAGTTAACCATAGCCCTCACACATCAGCCGGAGGTTAGAACGCCAACACGAAGACAGAGGAAGGAAATGGACATCGTGTCATGGCGAAAAGACATGCAGGACGTAATTTCCTGCGGCACCGGAGCAATCCCAGAAGTGGAACGTTGTGTATATAGACTATCCCGATGTCTATCATTCGTCTCCAGCTGACTCGTGTTCAGATTTCGTTACTGCCTTCTGGACCGCAATTTTTCTTTATGTCTCCTATCGCCTAATAATATCATCCCAAATGTTTAAAGCAAACATGACTACAGTTAGCGCATTGAGCTCAGGCTCCTACACGCAGCGGGGCAAGAAGGCATTTCATTGGTTCTTTCCAAGCAGACAGCGAGGCAGTGATTGGTGGGCGTTTTTCAGTCCCGATCGCATAATTCAACGCATAATCAGCCAAACGCGAGTGTAGGTAAAATACCCAAATGCATTTTTTCAAATACGCTGCACTTTCGCCGCACAAATTGCCGATGTCTGCACAAAATATGCGGGCTTGCATGATTTCATAATCCCCGCATTTTCTTGCAAAAAAGTCACATATCTTAGCAGAAAATTGAAAAATGTTGCGTTTACTTCACACAAGAGCAGCCATTTTCCCCTGTTGCCATGGGAACGTTATGAAGTGATGTAATTACGCAACGTGAACGTCATCGAAAAGCTGAAGACCCCGCGATGAAGCCACGATGGAACCGCAGTTTTTGGTTCCCGCAATTTCATCGCATAAAATTGCATAAATATCCCGCACATTCCATCACATATTTTAAGAAAACGTGCCGAATAATCACGGATTTTTGCCCCCAACAATCACAAAAAAATCCTGTAAAACTGGGTTTTACAGGATTACAGCAGCTACAGAGACCGGATCTTTTTTGCTCTAGCGCTAGACAATGACAGGGCTGGATAGCTAGCTTGTCTTGTTGTTAAACATACTGTCAAATTATATTTACCGATTGATAGCCATACAAAATGTTATTGACTTTGAATCCTGCTAGCATAGCGTTAGCTTTCTAGCTCGTAGCTGTCCGAGCCAAAGGGTTCAATGAGCTGAGTGGACTAGAAATATCTCCCTTTGCCAAGCGTGGAAAGTCGTATCTAAGGTCCGTCCTATTTACTGGAGCAGTGAACAACGTTTGCATTGCATATTGTCTGTGATGATCCGTTAAGGCCCTGACACACCAACTCAACGGCTGACCATCGGCACAAAAGGCAGTCGGACTGATCAGTCGGCTCCCCGAGTTCCAAAAAGTGCCTTGGAACACATCGAAGCGACGCCGACTGGAGCGTACATTCTGCGCGGGCAAAAATGAAAACCATCGAAACACGATCTCGTAAATAGTTCACTGAAACGTGTTTCTGAAAATATTTTAAGCGAGAATCTGAAGCTGAATCTGTCTTCATTTCAGATCGACAAAGGTCAGTTTAAAAGATTTTCGTCAGATTTTGAGAGGCGTTCGTCACTCATCCCGCTCGCCATTTCCATGTTAGCCCTCCGACCCAGCATGTCAGGTCGGCCCAAATGAAGGCCGACGGCTTCTCCGACGGACGACGGCACGGAACACACCGAACAGACTCGAGTCACCGACCTCGCCAAACTGTCCGACGGCCGATTATCAGGTTGGTGTGTCAGCGCCTTAAAAGAAGGAGAACTGACCAGCAGCAATTGTTTGTCCTTCAGTACCACGAACACACACACTGTAGTTGCTTTTGACTCCTCACAAGTCAACTTTATGGAAGTGCTATATGGAATTACAAAATTGCTGTAGTACCCCTTTTTTTCACGGCAATCTGTCCCTTTTCACATTAATGCCAAAAACATCTTAAAATCCAATTTGGTCATATAGCAGTCCTCCTGCTCATTGACTTGCAACATTGCACTCGAAAAATGATCTTATACAGTCACAGATAGTTGAAGCATACAGTAGATAGTGGAAAAATCATATTGCTCAACCATATAAAGGCAAAAAAGCAGGAGAAAAAATAAGAATATATTTTGTTAGAAGAAAAAAGGTTTTTTTGCAGGATCTATTTTTTCCGCTGTATTTTCAGTTATTTTCACCTTTGTACCCTCTTTATTTTCGTAGTTACATTTTGTTGTAGTCTCAATATCTTTTGTGAAGCAGTTTCAATTAACCAACGTATGAAATGTGTTGTACAAATAGTTACCGTGTCCTGCTGCTTGAGCACTGAGACTTTCTTATTGCTGCTTCTCTTTGTCTGCGTGCGTAGTTTGTGTTTTTGTCCTTTTCTGTTATTCATTTCTTTTTCAGCCTTTACTATTTTCCTGCTGCAGTGACACCGTCTCCCTGCGGGGATCAATAAAGTTTCATCTAATCTGAAGCTGATGAAACTGTGTCAGACTCAGCGAGGAGCTCGCGTTGCTTTATTTAGTGCTGATTTTAAATGAAGTTTGGTGCTGCGTTCCTGCTGCTTTGATATGAAGACTGATGGACTTTTAGTTTCCTTTTTCTCAGATGTGACTTTCACGGGTGTTGTCAAGGGAAATATTTGTTCTTGCTGCACCTTTACATAAGTTCTTGTCATTAAATTATTTAATCTTTACATGTTACATCCTGAGTTTGTGTCGTGCAACACGTTTCCTCGCAGATATAGGTTGTTACATTTTAGTTGAACTAACCAAGTTCCTGCATAATAATGTAGTTGTTGTGGGCATAAAGTATTAGTATTATACTACGAAATGTTAACATGCAACATGCACGTTTCTGTGATACCTGCCATATATTGTGCCTTTCAGTGCTGCACATCTTTGCCTGCTCTCACAGCTCTCACAGCTTGTTTGAGCCTTTTTTGTCCGACACAATAACAGCATAACTAGGCTATATGTTTTAGAAAGTGAATTGCTGAGTGTAGGTAAAATGACATTTTTCAGACGGACAAATCAGGAGACGATTAACTTAGTTTGAGACCTCTTTCTGTCTCAGGAACAAACTATTGTGGGATCTGGCAACATAAGACAACATCAACTAACGTTTGCAAACAAAACAAATTTTCGTGAAGCTAAATATCCGTACTACTCAAAATATGCGCGATAGTCACATCGCAGGATGTGCGAAGTTAACGCTACACTTTTTTTGCTGATTGATAGAAAAGTAAACTTTCACCGTTCTCCTTTTACATGATTGTTAGCGGCCAACCCTTCCCCTTTAAGAGAGGTGGCCATGTAGGCAACGTGTGTATGTGGGGGTCAGCCAAATGTTCCCACAGCCCAATGTTCCCACATTTCTAAGATTTTTCTTAAAATTAGGCCCTATATTCCCACATTTCTAGGACATTTTCACAATTAAGTCTTGTGTTCCTAAATTTCCCTTCAAGGGTTAGGGTTAGGGGTTAGGCAAAAATAGGGCTACATTTTGTTAAAGAAATCTTCAAAATGTGGGAACATAGGGCTGTGGGAACAGGCACGCTCCTGTGTATACAGGCTGTAGGTGGTGCCAGAGGAACCAGATTATTTTTTTAATTACCTGCTTCTACTGGAACATAGGGTCAGTTTCAGCAAATATGACAGAAAGTTAGT
Source organism: Zingel zingel (assembly GCA_023566125.1). NCBI lineage: Eukaryota > Metazoa > Chordata > Actinopteri > Perciformes > Percidae > Zingel > Zingel zingel. Next base: position 35,227,202 of record CM042323.1, on the reverse strand, counting down.
TTTATAAGTCTTACCTACTGCACCTTTAAGCTAAAAATGACCTTTGGTTTGACACATCATACCCATTTTTAAAGAAGGCAAAAGGCTCGTAAGTGCCCCTTGAGTGAATATTTTCTTTTGTCAATTTTGAATGCCTCACCACAAGTGTTGCTAAACATGTAAAGTTTGTCCTGAGGCGGTGCTAGAGTGTCATTGACATATAAAGGGTTCCTCCTCTGAGGAGCAGGAATATGATCGGTAAATTCCAATCTGTTTTAAATTTCGTGAGTGTTGTATTTTGCTCTGAATCGAAAGACTTCATTAATCTAATTTTCAAACAAGCTCTTCAAAATAATGTGCATGTGTATGTTGTCCATACATAGCAACAGCAATAATAATATTTGCAACCATAAAAAGTAAATTAACACAGTGGTAATGAGCTCTACAGCCCGAGAACCAAGAAAGAAAATCCATAATGAGGTGAAAAAAAAGGTATAAAAATACATTAAAGCAACATAAATTAACAAACACTGTGAAACACACAACATGTGTGTGTGTGTGAGCACATTCACTGCAGCCCCCTCGCTGTGTAATTTCCCAGAATTCCTAGCGGCAGCAGCAGTCGATGATGGTGATATTAAGGAGAAACTCTTACAGGGGGACTCCATTGCTGTCTTCATATCTTTTTTTGTAATAGAATGTAACTAGCATCATTATTTTTTCATCACAGCCCTCCCACAACTGTCTTCCACATCGAGGAACACCACTTTCCTCTCAGCTCCATCCCTCGCTCTCCCTCGCTGCTTCCTTCATCACACAGAGTCAATTAAAGAGCACGAGATAAAATGTAAGGAAAGGAAGAAAAAGAAAAAGACGAGGCTGCGGCAGCTCGCCCGGGGCCTGGCGTTGGCTTCTGAGGCTTTCGTACCACTCTACTCGGGGCTGACATTTTGGATCGGGTGATGATAATGGGGAAAAAAGGGACCAAAACGAGGAGAAAAAGGAAAGCGTGCTGAGGTTGAAGTTGAAGATTCTCCTGGCAGCAGTCGGCCTTGCTGCCAACGTTTGAATAAATACGATGTCCTGAAGCGTTTTCCGTCATCTTGAATTATTTTCCTCGACTCGAGCCACTGACATACGTCACGCTGCCCTCATGCTGTCTCACTCCGATTGGCAGTCGCTTTGTCTCATCGCTCAGCCTTTGCATAAAATAGACTTCTTGTCTATTTCGGCCCCGCCTTGCTTGTGGCAGCGGCAAGCTCGTTGCTTATCGCTGGCAAACGGCCACTCCCATTGAAAATGAATGGTAGCCTGTCGCTTTGTCTCAGTCTCTTGTAGCTAATGTGACTGTTGGGTGAGCCAGCGCTTCAGATCACGGCTGCAGCTGGATTTTCATTCGCTGCTGGGTTGTCAAGCGGCAACCGCCACATGAACGTGTGACTGCGATCAATACAGGTGAGTATTTGTGTTTTATCAGCCTGTTAGTAGCTTCACACACAGGGACCATGATGTGAACGCTCGAGAGTTACAAAAGAAAAAAAAAAACATTTGGTATCAGTTTGTGTTGCCAAACTCATCACATACTGACACTTTTATCAAGTCCCATTGACGTCACTTGTCAATGCGCTGGGTAGCCCTGTGCGTCAAACTGTAACGCTCCACCTCAGTCATGGTTTGAAATACGGGAAACAGGGTTAACGTTGTGAGTTCAAACAAAGATAAAGTTAAGGCAACAAAGCCACTTAAGTTAGGGTTAGAAAAGATCGTGGGTTAGGGTTAAAATAAGGGGAGCGTGCCTATGTTCCCACAGCCCTATTTCTAAAATATTTCTAAGTTTTTTTTAAATTATTGTATCAGATTGTATCCCCCTTTTTCCCAATTTGGTAGCCAATTATACCCAACCTGTTATCCAGTAGCAATGGACTACAGATGGAATGTAACCCTAACCCTAATATAGGGCCTGATTTTAAGAAAAATGTTAGAAATGTGGGAACATGGGGCTATGGGAACATAAGGCTGACCCCAAAATAAGTATGTTTGTAACACAACTAAAGGGGGGTAACTAAAGGACTCTTTTCTGATTGAATGTCCCGTGTTTGTTATACACATCCACCACCCCGATCTTCTCCCTACGCAGACTTTGAATGCTCCTACTTCTGGAGCAGTTGCTCTGAGCGTCTGGTATTGCGTGGATGGGTTTACAGTTGAAAGCTCGCTGCGTTTCTTACAGACTCTCAAGGGTGTCTTGTTCATTGCCAGGGGTTAAAGTGGGCCGGAACGATCTGGAGTGTCGTTCCAGCACCTTTTGATTAATAAGTAAATTAATCTAATCGGCAGTCATACATCTTTGTTGTCCGGTTGTTTAAAATAACGCCAAATATCCATTCCAGTGTTTCCCCTCAGCAGCACGCCGCCGTGAGTCCATGCAAACGGCCACGGTTCATGTCTGTAATATTAGCAGGACAGTTGCGTACTATCTAGGTTACTATCTGGCTAAGACCCCAATAGGGCTGGGCAGTAGGGAGAAAATCAGATATCACAACATTCTTGACCAAATACCTCTATCAATATTGCGGCGATATTCTAGGGTTGACAATTGGTGCTCTAACAAAATATCTTCACACTAAGACTTTAGATAAATAATCATCAGTAATGGTTAATAATAGAACAGCTAGAACAGTCTGGTAAGTTCAGAAAAGTACATCACTTTACTGTAATTCAGCCTTTAAAACCAGGAAAAGACAACACTTATGTCATATCACGATATTACGACATCCAAAATCTAAGACGATATCTAATCTCATATCACGATATTGATATAATATCGTGACCACCACCCCTCCCCAAAAAACAACTTAACCCTTGTGCGTTGGTATTGAACGCCTAGGGCCGTGACAATGAAACGTGGAATGAGAACAGGCTTCCACAACCTCAGCAGGGAGTGGTGGACTGCTTCAAGTAATATGACTTTATGTTGTTATGCTTCCATCTCAATCACTGCTTTTTTATATTACCAAGCTAACTGCCGAATGCCGACAAAAGACCTCAAGAGTGCAAGGCTGTGGCTGTGTGTCTCTTAAAGGTAGAAAAACTCTTTATGCGTTTTTCATGGTCACATATGTCTATGTTCTGCTCAGAATGATTACAGTACATGTTAAAAGGGCATTTAAACCAACGTTTAAATGCATTTTTCCTGAAGACAGAAAAGCTTCTCTGCGTCTCTACTTCACTTGAATATCAGCGGCTGGCAAAAGTCTATGAAAATGAAACCTTCACATACAAAGTCACTATTGTGGGTAGGAAGCATTAAGCACCAGTGCAGACCTGGTGCGTACTGAAGTTGAGAAATAATCGGTGAAAAAGATTCGTTGATTCATCTTTTGCCAGCGAGGGTAAAAAAAAATATGATACAATACAACTTTATTATCAGTTGACATCGAAATCCATTTTGCGTTCCTGAGCAGCTTGGCTCAAATGAAGAAATTAAAAGAAAAATACACACTAGAGCTAGCCAACAATTACACATATAGTACAAAGATGAAGACATATTAACAGCCATGGCAAAGAAACATGTTTCATGATATCCTAGGATCCAGATCTTAATTGGCAGCAATAGGTTTTGGTTTAGCAACAGGATCGACTGATGTGTAAAAGAGTTCTTTAGCCTGTATCTAAACGAAGGGACTCTAAATTGCCTTTTAGATGGCAATAGTTGGTATTCATCATTTTTCAACGTGCATGGAGTCAGACGAGTAGCCGTTAGCGAGTCTGAGCAGGCTCTTCTTGTGGATTGTTTGAAAGGAGTGTGCAACAGGTTGACCAATGATCTTTGGCATGATTGTATAATTTAGGTTTAAGGTTTAGTAGATAGGTTGCTGAGCCAGGCTGTGCTGCAGTACAGCATGACACTCTGAATCACTGAGTAGGGCTGGATACCGAATTTGATTCTTTTTAGGCACCGACTGAATTGCCTCCTTAGTATTGAGTATCGAAAAATGCCACGTCATTCAATACCCAATTTCAGTACCTAAGGAGCACATCTCAACAGAGTCAGTGAGCCAATAAACTCACAACGTGCTTCTACTAAGACCTAATAATGTCTGTGATTGGCTGTCTATCGTTACATGTCATAGAGATAAGCAGGTAAAACTCTAGCACGAGCTGAAAAATAAAAATGTGTGCCATAATGTTATTTCTTTTTCATAAAATGGATTATATAAAATTGGTATTAAAAGCAGTTAGGTTTAGAAAAAGATTGTTGGTGGGCTTATAAAAGGTACGTTTACGTGACACGCGGGACAAAAATGGGACAGTTGGGTTTAGGAAAAGAAGAACGGGACAGTTGGGTTTAGGGAACATGATGTGCGGGACATGACCCCCGGTCTCCTGGGTGAAAGTCCTGTGTTGTTTGATTTTGGTCTTTCATACTACTCGCTACCGTTGTCTCTCTTAATACTACGTCATCTTCAAGCGCCGCGTAGCTGCAGCTCTGCCCGGTGCGTTCACAGACACGCTGAAGAGTGATTTTTGCGTTGTATCTGACGCTGACAGCCACTGCCCAAGCGTCAGTATGTTACGAGATGAGAACGGGTTGTATAGAAACCGGTATCAAAGTCACGGTATCGGTATCGGTATTGAATGTTTTTGAACGATACCCAGCCCTATCACTGAGTTATAAAATAGAGAAATAATCTGTCCACCTTCCTCAGAAAGAGAAGTTATTTCCCAACTATTTGGTTAGAAAAGTCTGGAATAAATTGACGATTGTATCTGTATGTGGTCATGAATCGTTGACACATCCTCTGACCTGTGATGTTGTGGTTTTACCTTAAGAGACAGGTCGAGCTCTCTCCGAAAAGTGAAGGTCCGCTGGTGTCACGTAATCCTGCTCACAGATGAGAGTGTCCGCCGCCGCCGGCCTATTTTCAGCTTGTTGCTCGTCGTGATTGCCTCTGAAAGATCAATCAGCGCTCGCTGCACAGCTCTGCTTTCTCCTCGCCGACACGCATCACATAAATAAACTCAAATTACTGGATCCACGGCCCGCTTTTTATTTCTTTTTTTTATCTGGCATGTCTTCGGCCCCCGTGGGAACACCAGGGGAAAAAAAGATGGTCAGTTTTTCATAATCGCTCCATTTGACCGAGCTCACACCATTTTCTCCAATACAAAAGGCTGTGATTGGGCTCAGCCAAACACCGCCGTCCATTTCCAAGACAAATACTCCGTTTTTCTTCATATTTCTGGGGTAATGGAGAGGCAACACAAAGCATTAGCTGTAACTCACATTGCGTACACAAACATATTAAAGCTCCAGCCTTTTCTTTTTACCTCTTTCACATATCCACTTTGTCCCAAACCACACACACACACACACACATTACACATATCAGAAAGCCATTTCAAACATTTAGCTGCTGTAGAATGCTGTGCGTTGTGCCATTAAGTTCAGTCAGCAGCCCTGAAAGTGGAAAATAAAGCTTTCAAACCGAGGAAGTCAACATGTGCACACATACGGTGCAAACACAGCGTCTGCTTAATCCAAGACCGTCGTGGAATACAGCTTTTAAACAACTGCACCGCATGCACCCTTTTCTGTTCGGATAAATCCAGATTAGTCATTTCTGTGCTTCAAATTGTGTTCTAGGTCTTAATAATTTTCCATGAGTCTTAATTTCCCTACGTCCATGCAACTCTACCTCTAATGCTTGTTTTATTGATCCGTGGTGTTGTAGTTCTTTCTTTAAGAGAGTGCCTGTGTTCCCACAGCCCTATGTTCCCACATTTCTAAGATTTCTTTCCAAAATTAGGCCCTATGTTCCCACATTTCCTTTTTCATGAGTTTGTATCAGATTTTATCCCCCTTTCTCCCATTTTGGTAACCAATTACACCCAACCTATTATCAAGTAGCAATGGACTACAGATGGAATGTAGCTTTTAGCTAAATCTGGTGCGCCCATCTCTTTGTTTATTGCAAACATTTAATGTAAGTGCAGTGCACATTGTTTTAACCCTAAACCTAACCCTAACCCTGTGGGAACATAGGGCCTAATTTTAAGAAAATTCTTAGAAATGTGGGAAAATAGGGCTGACTCCCTTACTTTTGTAGTCCAAATATAATTTTTCTGTATTATGACTACAAATGAGACCAACAGATGCAACTTATATTCATCATTAAATTCACCAATCAGCTTTCGTGTGATTGGCACGAGTCTCTTTCTCTTTCTGATAAAGGTCTTAAATGTCATTCATAATGGTCTTAAATTTAACTTGGTGAAAGCTGCAGAAACTCTGAAATAGTAAGTTCTCTCAATTTAGGAATTTGTGCCTTCTGGTTTCTGATTTGTATGTGCGCTCAAATTATTTGCCAGCGCCACAGTCAGAAAAAGTTATTCAACAGCTGGAAATACATTCATGGATCTCCGTCAAGGATAAAAAAAGAACATTAAATCCATAGAGTGAGCGTGAGTTGGAAGAAACATTGAATGAATGTTCTAAAAATCAAGTTGAGGAATTTGTTTTTATCACTTTGTAAAACAGAAAGTACTATCAACAGCCATAACAAATTATCCATTTTTGCCATGTTTTTAGGAATAAAATGTATGAATCAGCCTATGAATGATATATGAACCTTTAAGAAAACCTTCAGAATAAAGATAGGAATGAAACTGCAAAGTTTGGTGTCTGTAAGTGCTTCTGAAGGGGAGATTTCTGGCTCAGAGTCGGAGAAAAACACATTTTGAGAAAGTGGTCTATACATATATGGATTGTAAAATGGGAGTAAGCCCTATGGTCCCACAGCCTTATGGTCCCACAGCCTTATGGTCCCACAGCCCTATGTTCCCACAGCCCTATGTTCCCACAGCCTTATGGTCCCACAGCCTTATGGTCCCACAGCCCTATGTTCCCACAGCCCTATGGTCCCACAGCCCTATGGTCCCACAGCCCTATGGTCCCACAGCCCTATGTTCCCACAGCCCAATGTTCCCACAGCCCTATGTTCCCACAGCCCAATGTTCCCACAGCCCTATGTTCCCACAGCCCTATGTTCCCACAGCCCAATGGTCCCACAGCCCTAAGTTCCCACAGCCCTATGTTCCCACAGCCCTATGTTCCCACAGCCCTATGGTCCCACAGCCCTATGTTCCCACAGCCCAATGGTTCCACAGCCCAATGTTCCCACAGCCCTATGTTCCCACAGCCCTATGTTCCCACAGCCCAATGTTCCCACAGCCCTATGTTCTCACATTTCTAAGATTTTTCTTAAAATTAGGCCCTATGTTCCCACATTTCAAGGGCATTTTCAAAATTAGGTCTTCCTACATTTCGACCTCTAGCTCACCCAGTATGAGCGTTCGCCCCATGTTGGCTGAGTCCTTTGCAGTGGTGCGGGTTCGAATCCGACCTGTGGCCCTTTCTCTGCGTGTCATCCCCCATCTCTCTCCCCCCTTCAAGTCTATCCACTGTCACTTCATAATAAAGGGAAAAGCCCCCAAAAAATAATAAAAAAAAAAAAACAGACAAAGAGCAGATAACATGGCGAACTACATATGTATCTGCTTAGGCTAAACAACAGTACAGTTACTGGCCCCACTGGCTTGATAGGCTAGGTTTTATTTTTTAACCCCAACATCCTGTTTTTGTAAGACTAAATCATGACCCATTATGAGTTCATAATTTTTTTAAATTTTGTGTCTTTGTACATTCCCTATAAAAATCTAATAGAGCCATATATCTAATAGATCCTATATATCTATATATGTATCTGTAGTTTATTGTTGTTTTACTTTTTGTAAAAAATATTTAGCTAAAAGTCTATGTATATTGTTATTCTTATACTGTATTTTTTTCTATACCTCTTTATTTAAAGAGTGTTTTGATTGTATGCTGCTAAAATCGGCTGCTCGATATTTAATTTCCTTACGGGAGTCATCCCAAAAGGATCAATAAAGAGAAGTCTCTAAGTCTAGAGATGTTATTGCCTTTGTCACCTTATTAGCGAGAAGACTAATTTTAACTAAATGGAAATTAAGAACCCCACCTTCTCATGCACGCTGGTTGGCGGATGTCCTTTATTTCCTTCAATTAGAACAAATTAGACTTTTGACAAGGAGTTCTTTTTTCAATATTTTGAGAATACTAGTTTCTCACATATTCCTGACTAAGACTGGCCCAAACCTGGCAATATGTCCTATTCTATATCCTATGTATATGTGTCTGTATTTTTGTATTTAATCCTTTTTATACGTATATTTTTGAACTGCTTTTGTATTGCTGTTTTGAAATTAATAAACAAACCTGGAAAAAAAAAGAAAAAAGTTTGTGTCAATCTGTTAAATGGCTCAAGTTCCTATTATATTTTACTTTAAACTTTGTGCGTCACACATCTCATCTTATTTATTAACGTGTTTATTTATTTCCATCTCCACAATACCAGTCCCCAGGATACACAGTACGAGTGAGTATTAAGTGAGCTAAATAATGAATTTGCAGTGTTCTCAGGTACAGTACCGATGTATAAATAATTTCTTTACTTTTTCCCGCTTTCTTATTTTACCCTTATTCCCCTCTGTGTTGTGTTTTTATTCTGCTTCTGTATATGTCATGTAGGTTAAGTATATGTTATTAGGCTGTGTAAATGAATGTGTCTACAGTCAAAATATGATTTTATGATTTAAAAAAAACCAATGTGCCATTAAAAATAGGCCTTTACTTTACCGTACAGTCTAATTTTGAAGGCTAATTAAACCATTATTCCCCTCCTACCATCATCATGCAAACCCCACCGTTAAAGCAATAAAAAAATGTTATTTTGAACTACAGGTTGAGATTTTAAACGGCATTAAAAGGTGTTCCCGTCTGTGTTCATCATCACTAATAGACTCTGTCAGCCTCTCCGTCTTCATCTGCTTCACTTATTCCATCAGCTCTGACTTCTCACTCTCCTCTTTAACCTACATAAGAAAATTAAAATCCTATAATTATCTTCAATTAACAGAAAGAGGGACATGCAGTGATTAAGGAAATCAAGTTCAGGGACTATTTTCATTATCTCCCCCCTCCCCTCCCCCTCCACTCCAACACCCCCCCACCCCCAACCTCCCCCCTTTCTTTAACGTTCACCTTTAAGCTCGCTGCACTGATTTTAATTAACTTTTTTTCCTCTTTTGTTCCTGAGCTACGTGGGGAGAAGGCGTCCATCGGCATCCCCTGCGTTAGGCAGCAGGTGGTCTGGATCAACAGAAAGACGTCCGCTGTCCGAATCCCTTCGTTTTCGGGAAACGACAACAACCTTCGAGCTACCAAGCTACACGCTGAAAATGGCTTTTGAAGAATATTTGGATGGTGCAACAAGACAGGCCTGCTTGGTTCTTTTGGGGAATGATTGTAAAGATTTACAAGGAACATGTTTAGGTCATTTCCTCTCTAACTGGGAGGTTTTGGGACTGATTGGTAGGATTGCTGTGGACGAAGTCCACACGGAGATACACTGGTAAGAGCCAATGAGGTTTCACCATGTATCAGCTAATTTAAATAGCTCACGTTACTGTATTGTGTCAACGGTTAACTTCATTTAATATTGGATGTGGGGGAGTGTGCCTATGTTCCCACATTTCTAAGATTTCTTCTGATTTTTTACAGAAATTTGTATCAGATTGTGTCCCCCTTTCTCCCAATTTGGTATCCAATTACACCCAACATATTATCCAGTAGCAAAGGACTACAGATGGAATGTAAAAAAAATCTTAGAAATGTGGGAACATAGGGCTGTGGGACCATTGTATGTTGCGTTTTCTTTTGCAGGGTGCAAATGTTCCACCAAAACCAGTTCCTTCCCGAGACTATTCTGCAGAGCCACTGTTGCTGCGTCCGGAGCTTAGCGCCGCCCAAGACGATTGTGATTGGTGATTGGCATCTGTGGTGTAGCCAGACCTTACTCTACAGCGCTGTGAAGATAGGTCTGGCATTGCGAGACTAGGCCGCAGGTAAACAGTATTTGGATAAGATGTACAGACATAAGATGAGTTGCTATGGGAGCTGGAGATTTGATATATAAGTTTCTTAGCTCAAACTTGTGAGCTTTTCTGGAGCTCAGTTTTCAGGGCAAACATCTGCTAGAATGAAACTGGAAAAAGCTTGAGCCTTGAGTTCTAATGTGTTTTGTATTTGTGCAAATAGTTTTTTATAGTTCACTGAAATCATATGAAAGAGTCAGGGTTTCAGTGTTTTGGTTGACAACCTTCTTCGGTTATTGAAAAATGTCATTTTCAGACACTGTTATTCCAGGTTTCGTTCTGCGACACACTGTTGTTACTGTGTCAAAGGGGCCGAGTTGAGGATTTTAATTTCAGAGCAGAGGAAGCAAGCAGTTGTCGTTTTTGTGCATTAACCGACGACGGCGTCACCGCGGCTTCTTTCTGACTCGATGCGCAGCAGAAACTAAAGAGGAAGGAGCTGCTGACAATATTCTGACTGATGGTACAGTGTGAGGAAACTGCGAGCCGTTATTTGTCTGTCAGCCAAGAAAATCACTGTCAGAACTGTTTTTCTGCCAAGTACGTGCACATAACAGAGGATTAATCTGGAAGACATGCTCACCATGGAATAATACACGAGCAAAAAACAACAGCTGGCAAACAATTATGCATCTGTCTGCATAAACCTGACGGCTTCTAAAATACAGGATATTTTGGAAATGGACATATTCACCTCTGCAGGCATTTGTTGTATCCCGGGAGGACTTTTCGGAAATTAAGGTTAAGAGGAAACAATAGCTGACCTTCAAACTAGCAGAAACACAAATGGATAAAGCTGGCTGCAATACATATCTTCGCTCTGGTTATATACAGCGTGTGCTTAACCCTCCCATTTTTAATTTTGACCCGTTTTCAAAAAGAAAATCAGAAATTGGGGTTTCATGCAACCAAATTGTCCACAAAATCACAAGATCAGTTCACTACTTTCATTGAATTTGATTGTTTTGTTCAATTTTATAGCATTTTGAAAAAGAAATTGATAGAAGAATGTTGAAAAAAGTGACAAAAATGTATTCGATCAGGTGTTTGTGTCCTGGGAGGAATACTGTTAGGGAAATTATGATACATACTTTGCATAGAATAATATTATACTGAATACTCTAAACCCTTGTGTTGTCTTCGTTTCAACCTTGAAAAAAACACTTTTTTTTCTGACATTTGTGACGCCTTTTTTCACAATTTGTTTTTGCTTTTTCCAACGTTTTAAATTTGAAAAAAAAATTTCTACACATTTTCAGCGCTTATTTCTACATCCAATATTTTCTGATATAAAACAAAAATTTAAAACGGGCCAATGTGACCCGAAGTCAACACAAGGGTAAACAAGATAACATGGGAGCTACTGTCTCGTCCTTGTCTAAGCACGGCGTGTTCCTGAGGGCATTCATGCCCTCCCAGACCAGATAGGGAGACGTCATCGACTCTGACAAGATAAACAATCAACGACATCAACTCTGTATCATAATGTATTTCGTTTACACTTGATATTATAAAAAGCAGCTGTAGAGAGCTTTTCGTTAGGTCATTATCTGTACTATTCTGTAGTGCGGAGACTGCCTCCTTGTTGGGTTCTCAAGTAAAATGAACTTTAATATGGCTCAGTGGGGAGAGAAACCGAAGCAGAGGGACAGACACAGAGCTGTAGAGGAGCCAAAGTAGACCACTTTTTAATTCATTAACTTTATCGGTTATCAGGCAAATAAAACACAGATACAGATAATCTGCAAACTGCAAAAAACAGGCTAATAACCGGTCTATCCCTAGTATTTTTGTAGGATATCATACAAATTGTTGTGCATAGGCCTATGTTTTTGAACGTATATCATACGAACCTGTTCATGAGAATGCATTGGGGTGTGTTACCCATCGCTGAGCGGCCTGTACCGAAATATGTTGGACATGAAGCATATATATATATATATATATATATATATATATATATATATATATATATATATATATATATATATATATATATACTAAAGGAACAAACACGAAGATAGCAAGGCCTTCTGTAGGTCAGCTCTGATCTGATCCACACTGTATTCTGTGTGTGTGTGTGTGTGTGTGTGTGTGTGTGTGTGTGTGTGTGTGTGTGTGTGTGTGTGTGTGTGTTTGTTTTTGTTTGTTTGTGTGTGTGGGGTTAGGCAGGGGGTGTACTGCCCAGGGCAGCGCCTGCAAAGCTTAAGTGGAAAGAAGACTGGTCTCTGCAGATCATACACAAACACACATTATACACAGCACACACCATACACACACACACACACACACACACACACACACACACACACAAACTCTGTGTTTCATGTTCTCTGAACAGGACACACACCCTCCAGCTTCACTTCACTGCCCCATGCTGCTCGTGTCCAAACTAATACAGATATATATGAACATGCTGTCGCTGTCCATTGAAAAAAAAAAAAAAAACTTCAGTTCTAAGACTAGCTGCAGGATCTAATTAACTCTCCTTTATGATTCTGGAAATGTCTCTTTCTTTAGGGCCTTTCAGACCAAAGGCACCACTGCGCTCTGAAAACCATCGTTTCCAACAACTTGCGCAGCGCCCCGCCTATTTCTGGCCCTTTTTAATGTTAATTTCCAGGTTGAACTCTCATCTCAGCCCAAAGCGTAAGGCCGGCTACACACTGCCTCCGTGGCGTGAGCGTGGCGTTACTGTTGCGTGGCGGCTGCGTGGCGTTTTCTACGTCTTTACACACCAGAAACGTGTCTGACTCGGCGCTGCTGCTGCTGCTAGCCTCGTCTGGACACATGGATGTTTCCCGTTGATTTACTGCACTCAAGCAGTAGTATACTTCATGTTAAACATAAATATAGACTGATCTGATTACAGCAAAGACAACGTCGGCAGTATTGACGGCAAAATAGGCTCCAGAATATTGTTCTGTAATGACAGGTGCAATATTTGAAAATCGATAATTTATTATAATTTTTTAAAATTACATTTATATCTGCATTTATGTCAAAACCTAGAGACTTTCAAACATAAAAATGTCATTTATTAAATGTATTTGTGTCAAAATAACATAAAAACATCTTTTCCTATTCTATTTTGCCTGGAAGCTCTTCCAACACGCTTGCATGTGGCATGAAAAATAGGCATCGGTTCTATTTCTAGCATGCACGCTTTTTCAGCGTGGCTTGAGCCGCGCCTGAGACATGCGTGTCACGCAGGCAGTGTGCAAGCTCTACCCTGTTACCATGGGAGCCAAAATAAATACAGACATGCCACACAGCCAGTGTGTAGCCGGCCTAAGCCCCTGGATGAGACGCACTAAAGGAAGACGGCAGAGTTGTGAGCAGTTTGGACTACCATCCCGTGGAGAACATGAATGTCTGGACCAAATGTCTGTTGAGATATTTCTCTCTGGACCAAAGTGGATTATATTACTTAGAAAATTGGTGGGCAGTATATCAGGCTTCAGCTATCAAAAAATGACCCAAGCAAAAACTCAGTAAGAAAGAAAACCAGCAGCCAAACAACCAAATGGCTACGAAGCGCCTCCATCTGGCGAAGAACGTGTTTGAAAGGATCAAGTGTTTGGACAAAAGGCATTAATCCGGGCTGTGTTAGCAGCAGGCTCAGCAAAGTACCCCAGACGTCTCCCCGTCTCCCAGTTCCTCCTGGGGATCCCGAGGCGTTCCCAGTCCAGATGGGATGTCTAATCCCTCCAGTGTATTCGGAGTCTCCTCCCGGTTGGACGAGTCCGGAAAAAAACCCCTCCTCTGGGAGAAGTTCTGATCAGATGGCCCAAACCTCGACTCCAACTGGTTTTTTTGTCCCCTCTGTGCAGCTGTCGTGAGTCTGAGCCCATCGTCCTGCCCTCAAAGCTGCAAATCATATCATCATATCAATATCATTATTCATCATATAAGTTACATCAGTGATGAAGTTTCACAGCCAAAAAAAAGCATCAAATCAGATACAACCTACTGTCGTTTATTCTTATTTTGGCTTTTCTCTTATTAGTATTTTTCCCCAATCATTTTATTTAAATATTTATAATATTTTTAATTCATTCAAACACTTCTTTTTTTGTTTTTGTTTTTTTAGTTTATGTCATATTAAGTGTTTTGTTTCACATATGAAGCACATGGTTTTGGTATATTTAAAAAATTTGGTTTTCAGATATATACAGATATTAACTTTTGAACCCTTTGACTTATAAACTTTTAATTACTAACTACCTCAGATCTGACACTGAAAAAAACTAAATCTATCTAAATATATATATCTAAATGCAACCCTAACACATTTATCATCCATAACCTGTTTTGCCATTATATAGTGCTGTCAAACGATTAAAATATTTATATATATGTGTGTATATATATATATATATATATATATATATATATATATATATATATATATATATATAGATATATATATATATATATATATATATAGATATATGTCATTACAAGTACCTACCCATGTGAAGTGATTCCTTCTGAGTGAACACAGTGAATCTGACTGCAGTAGACGTGAAAGAAATACATAAAAGTTGTTTAAAAAACTATTTAGTTCTGGTGTTGAGACGGCAGCAAGACGAGTGCATAGGGACCGTCTACAAACTACAACACCGAAAAGAGATACAAAAATATGTATTACTTTAATGATTAAATAAGGTAGCGTCTCCAGACTTACCTCAATTATAACTTGTCTCCTGCTAGTTGTACTACAGCACTTACTTTTAAAAAATAAGCATATGCCTATTTTTGAAAAATAATTTTTTCACGGGTAGTAAGTTACGGGTTTGGCTGCCGTTCCAGGGCACTTTCACCGGTAGAAGGTTGTGAAAACACGGGATACGGGTTGCCTGGAACGCAGCATAAGTACATTTACTCCAGTATTGTACTTCAGTCCAGATGTTGAGGTACTTTACTTGAGTCTTTTCATGCCACTTTCTACTTCTACTCTCTACATTTCAGAGAGAAATATTGTACTTTTTACTCCACTACATTCATCTGTTACAGCTTTAGTTACTAGTTACTTTAGTTACTCCACTACATTCATCTGTTACAGCTTTAGTTACTAGTTACTTTAGTTACTCCGCTACATTCATCTGTTACAGCTTTAGTTACTAGTTACTTTAGTTACTCCACTACATTCATCTGTTACAGCTTTAGTTACTAGTTACTTTAGTTACTCCACTACATTCATCTGTTACAGCTTTAGTTACTAGTTACTTTAGTTACTCCGCTACATTCATCTGTTACAGCTTTAGTTACTACATTCATCTGTTACAGCTTTAGTTACTAGTTACCTTTACACATTAAGATTACTGTACACAGAACACATGTTTATAAAATCTGATGTTTGATTCTAAAGTAAACTAGCCGACAATATAACGGCTACAAGTCCAGCTGAGATGACAACTGTTTGGATCCTTTACACTTTCTAAAATGGGAGGACTGTTCTGCATCGAGTACTTTTACTTTTTATACTTTTAGTCACACATGTCAAACTCAAGGCCCAAAAAGGCCAAATCCGTCCCTTCACAGATTTCGACATGGCCCGCATATCAATTAAGGTTCACAATTTGTTTTGGTTAAGGTTCACCTGGTTTTTGTCGTTTATTCTGAAGTTTTTGTCACTTTTTTCAGCGTTTTTTTGGCGCCTTTTCCAACGTTTATTTAAAAAATGTTTTTGTTGATTCTTCGAACTATGACTTTTTTAGGGCTTTATGTCGACCAAACTAAGTCAGAAGACTACATGAGACATGCAATAATACAGTCAAAGATAATAGACTTTCTTTTTTAAAATAAAAGCATGTCAATAAACTGGCCCTTGATGTGATTCTCATTTTCTAGTGTGGCCGTTAGTGAAATAGAGTTTGACACTCCTGCTTTAACTACATTTTCCTGATGATTCTGACATAGTTTTACTTAAGTAACATTTCCAATGCAGGACTTTAACTTGTAACAGAGTATTTTTACAGTGTGGTAGTAGAACTTTTACTGAAGTAAAGGATTCTGAATACTGTTTCCACCACTGATTGTCGCTTACAGTTGTGTTGTAGTCATAGGTGTGATTTACAGGAGGGAATGGGGGGGTTACAACCCCCCATTAATCAAAACTGGCCAGTGCAACACCCCCACACCCCCCAATTTTTTTTTTTTTTTTAAATCATAATTTCCTTTACATAAATAAAGACATTTGCGCCATAACTTGTTGCAGAAAAGGCACAAATTGTTGCAGAAAAAAATCACCAGAATTCAGAAAATGAAGTGTTTGATATGCTCAAAATTTTCATTTTGCTCTAAAGTGGAGATCTCAACCTCGCCCTCACACACACACACACACCCACACACACACACACACACACACACACACACACACACACACACACACAAAGTTATGTCCTTGGTTGTAGTATTGTTTGATTGTGGTTTGTGTGCAGTTGGACTGCACGCCTGTTTGTGTGTGTGTTTGTGTGTGTGTGTGTGTGTGTGTGTGTGTGTGTGTGTGTGTGTGTGTGTGTGTGTGTGTGCAGATGTCACGCAGCTCCGTCAGTTTGACTTCACTGTTTAATCTGTTTAATCCTCTGCTCTCTGTCCTCGCAGCACTCCCATCTTATCTTCCCGCTTCATGATGTTTGTTTGGAGACCTCCAGGTTTCTGTGTTTCTGATGACAGTGAACACATGTGAGCGCTGCGTGGACTCCACTCCAACTAAATCCTCTTTACTGCCACTATCAGGAAAGTAAATCTGATCCAGTCATCTTCCGTTTGTAAAAGGAGGGGGGGCTGTTTGGTTTTTATTCATGCAGGTTTGTTTTCCATCTAACTGACGGCAGAGCAAAAATGAAAATCCCTGGCAAAATGGTCAAAGCTGATAAATCCAGATAATCTCTTCAGTCCACAGATCTTCAGCAGCAGTCTGCTGCACACTGTAAAAGATATCGCTCTAATATTTAACCATTAAAGGGCTTCATTTTTAAATTTGTTCCGCTGTTGAAAATGAAGAAACGTTTAAGTTTAAATTAAATATTTCCACTTTAAAAAGACAATACAAAAATTGTGGACAATAAATAACATGTTTTCGAATACATTTAATGTGTAATCCCTTGTGGGGTTTAAATCAGTGAAGTGCAACGGCAAATATGTAAAAATACGAATAATATGAATAGAAAAGCCTCAGGGTTTTTGGGGTATAACTAGGACAAACTGCCTTTTTATGCATTTATTACACTCATTGTATTAATAGCATTGCTAATTCATCTGTTGTCCGTTTGGATTTATACATATATTCATTTTATCTGTCCAATACCGTTTGTTGTTAGCTTCAGATCCTGTGGATAACCATTTGTTACACTTTTAAATCCTTTATCAGTATAGCTCAGACTTCTTTTTTTACATATTGTGGTTGACTGTAAAATATGTATCTTGTTTCTTTGGGCCTTTTCACACATTAAAGTCTGAACCAAGGTCCATGTGTTTGTTACACAGTGTACATTTGATCTGGTAAGTTTTAGTTTCACACTGCAGTTATGCAAGCGCACTGGAAGCAAGGTTATAATCATTAACGAAAACGAAGGAAAACTAGGTGGGAAAAAACATTGTCGCTAACTGAAATAAAAACAAAAACGAGGCATTACAAAAAAACGATAACAAAACTAAAACTGTAATGTCTGTTTGCAAAACTAACTAAAATAAAATGAAATAATCAAGTAAATGTCCATAGTTTTCGTCTTTGTCGATGTCTTTCACAGAGCAAATAACGTTCTATCAGAATCAGAATCAGAAATACTTTAATAATCCCAGGGGGAAATTATTTAATTTAATTATTTAATTATTTAATCTCTCCGACCATGACATTTCCCGTAGACATGTATAGTTTCTGACTGGGAACCCAGAAATCCCGACATTCCACGTCAAATTGAACACAACATGTCCGTGCCCCTCGCCTGGCATCATGGCGTCCCTCGCCTGGCATCATGGCGTCCCTCGCCTGGCATCATGGCGTCCCTCGCCTGGCATCATGGCGTCCCTCGCCTGGCATCATGACGTCCCTCGCCTGGCATCATGACGTCCCTCGCCTGGCATCATGACGTCCCTCGCCTGGCATCATGACGTCCCTCGCCTGGCATCATGGCGGTACCGGAAGTTGGAAGAAAGCAGCAGAGACCTATTTGATTATGACTGTGTCAGATAAAAACAAGTGCCTTGCAGTGGAAGGTGGTCAAATATGTGGTCAATTTAAGGCCTCTTTATTTATTTTTATTCAGCATTTTCTTTTCAGTTTGATCCGGACCGAGACGATCTCTTTTGGTCCGGACCGTGGTCCGGGGAGGTTACACACCTGTAATTTTCTGAGTTGATTCTTAGCAACAAAAAAAACCTTTGTTCTTTCACAAATATGTGCTCATTCATGTGTAATTACTTCCACCAACTAATCAAAGTATTCTCCTAAGAGTATAATCTGCCATTCAGAATCATTCAGAATACATACGAGCAGGTCGCTTGAATAACGGCCGCCATGTTGCGCCTCCGTCTTTAAACTACATTAACCAAAGAGGGACATACCTCCATCTTTAAAATACATTAACCAAAGAGGGACATACCTCCATCTTTATAATACATTAGCCAAAGAGGGACATACCTCCATCTTTAAAATACATTAGACAAAGAGGGCCATACCTCCATCTTTATAATACATTAGCCAAAGAGGGACATACCTCCATCTTTATAATACATTAGCCAAAGAGGGACATACCTCCATCTTTATAATACATTAACCAAAGAGGGACATACCTCCATCTTTATAATACATTAGCCAAAGAGGGACATACCTCCATCTTTAAAATACATTAGCCAAAGAGGGAACATACCTCCATCTTTATAATACATTAACCAAAGAGGGACATACCTCCATCTTTAAAATACATTAGCCAAAGAGGGACATACCTCCATCTTTAAAATACATTAGCCAAAGAGGGACATACCTCCATCTTTAAAATACATTAGCCAAAGAGGGACATACCTCCATCTTTATAATACATTAGCCAAAGAGGAACATACCTCCATCTTTAAAATACATTAGACAAAGAGGGCCATACCTCCATCTTTATAATACATTAGCCAAAGAGGGACATACCTCCATCTTTATAATACATTAACCAAAGAGGGACATACCTCCATCTTTATAATACATTAGCCAAAGAGGGACATACCTCCATCTTTATAATACATTAGCCAAAGAGGGACATACCTCCATCTTTAAAATACATTAGCCAAAGAGGGAACATACCTCCATCTTTATAATACATTAACCAAAGAGGGACATACCTCCATCTTTAAAATACATTAGCCAAAGAGGGACATACCTCCATCTTTAAAATACATTAGCCAAAGAGGGACATACCTCCATCTTTAAAATACATTAGCCAAAGAGGGACATACCTCCATCTTTAAAATACATTAGCCAAGGAGGGACATACCTTCATCTTTATAATACATTAGCCAAAGAGGGACATACCTCCACATTTTGCCCTCTTACACCTATTGGCACCGTGACGAATGCCAGGGGGAGATTACTCACCAGGGAAGAGAAAAAGAGAATTAAAATGACAACGCGACAGGTAAAGCAACAAGAACAAAGTTAATATTGGAGTGGCTAGAACATCTGCGTGTAAACGATGGAGATACTAAGAGATCATTTCGGGTTCGGCCACCGTAGGAGTTGAAATGCGCTCGCAATGAGAGGGGCTAGAAAGTAATATTCAGTTGGTTGTCATATACAATTTGACCACTAGATGGGAGAAATCCTTACACAATGTAGCTTTAAAGTTATATTCCACGTGTACCTCCTGTCTGACCTGTGCCCCACTGGAGCTAAACCTCATTACACTGGGCAGGCAGTGTAAACACAGTGACCTGACTGAATGATGGCGGGGGTTTTGCAGTGGATTTACAGTGAGTACACCGACTCTCAGCTGCTTCTTATATAAATGGAAATATGCTTCTTATAGTTGTAGATAATTTTAGATAACATCATTCCATTTCCTTTCGTCGTATCTTTTGTAGTCTGTGTTGTGTAAAGCTGAAATGCGACGGGGCATAATTAGAGATTCCAGTATGTTAATAAAGCTGCGAGTGCTGATTTAGCTAAGAGGCTCAGTGTGTACCGTTTAATGCCCAGTTCCCCTCGTCTGAATATTCATCAGAGTGGCACTCAGCTGAAAACGGCTTCATTGTTCATCAGCAGCGGCGTGCCGGCTCCTTCATGTTTTGCACATATTAATGATGGGGACAATTCACTTCGAGTGATTCCTAATCTGTTGACAAGAAGTCTCTGCAGGCCCTTGAGTCAGTCTGATGTAGATGATGACGATGTTTTCTCTGCAAATCCCACCGAGAGGAGAGATGGATGAACACTGCAAAATATCATCATCATATAATTTACTCAAATTGTAGAATCCTGAAAATTATTTTCTTTGATAAAACATCTTGTTCGGGATGAGTGTATTCAGCTGTTTATACAAACCAACCTCTTTTGAGACTCATCTATAAGTGTAAGTAATTATTTTAAGTATTAATATTGCACTGATGTAAAATAGTTAACTAAAGAATGCAAAGAAATCACATTTCACCAGTATATTAGTCTCGCTTTGCCAGACCCTCCTCCACACGCTGCGAGAGCTGCTGAGGAGGGTCTGGCTAGTCCACACCGCATTCTGGGATGGGAGAAAAACCTGCTCTGGTTTATTGGCATTTCTTTAAACCAATCACAATCGTCTTGGGTGGCACTAAGCTCCGCATGGAGCCGCTGCAAAATAGCCTCAGGAAGGAACTTGTTTTGGTGGAACATGTGTACGTTCAAAATTTGTTTTAGCATGCGAGAGAGAACTCAGATTGGACAGATAGTCTAGCTAGCTGTCTGGATTTACCCTGCAGAGATCTGAGGAGCAGTTAACCATAGTCCTCACAAATCCACCGGAGTTAAAAAAAAATAAAAGTAAAGGTTATTTTTTTGGGCTTTTCCGCCCTCAATGGACAAGACAGCCAGGTGAGAAAGGAATGCAGGAAATCGTCACCGATTGGACTCGAACCCTGGACCTCTGCATCAAGGGATAAACCTATATATATATATATATATATATATATATATATATATATATATATATATATATATATGTATGTATGTATGTATGTATATATATGTATGTATGTATGTATGTATATATATATATGTATGTATGTATGTATATATATATATGTATATATGTGTGTGTATATATATATATATATATATATATATATATATATATATATATATATATATATATGTATGTGCGCCTGCTCTACTCACTGAGCAAACCCAGCCACATTGAGTTTAACATTTTCAAAAAATTCCAACACAGAGAAAGCAGAAGGAAACGGACACCGGAGAAAAGACATGCATCCGGCGGAATTTCCTGCGGCACCGGAGCAATCCCGGAAGTGGAACATCGTGGATATGGACTACCAGAAAATGGTCAAGGTGGGTAGACTTTATTAGGCCTCTAAGACGGGACTTTACACGAGACGTGTGCAAAATACTACCAACATGGGCTTTAAAGTGACACCCGCCAACCCGACCAATTTGGCCGGTGATGAATAAAGCGAAGCATCTGTTTTAAATTGGCCGGCTGCAGAAACAATCAGACAAGTCAGAGTTTACAGATTGGTCAGTTTTCCAGCAAGAAATTGGGTGGTTAGGTGTGTTTTGGCTTGGAAACAAACGGAACAACGCAAAACAAACCAGAGGAGCTGAAATGAAGTAGTAAAGTTAGTTAGGGAAAAACAATGTGGAGATATTTTTCCAGAGCAATGTTTGCTGGTGATTATAAAAATGTAATTCAAAGCCCTGTCACCAACCCTCCCAGTTGTGTTTAGTGTTGTACGTTAAGTTTTGGGGCCTACTGGTTAGAGAAGCGAGCTTGGGACCGGGAGGTTGCCGGTTCAATCCCCAGACCGACAGGAAAAGTGGGTGAAAGTTAAGGAGCAGCGCCTGTCCCTCCCTCATTGCCACCACTGAGGTGCCCTTGAGCAAGACCCTTAACACCAACCTCTCCAGTGGAGCTGCTCAGTGGCCAGCAGATCAGACTGTGGTTGTACTGGGCAGCTTCCAGGTATTAACTGTGTGAATGTGACAGGTCGTCGTTGCAAATTAGATGTTGTTCTCAATCGACTTCCCTGGATAAATAAAGGTAACAAAAAAAATGTACGTTTGGTAGCAGAAGTCTGCTGAATATAACATAACATAATATATAAAGGGCGAATTCTGGGAACAAATCTGTACTTGAATGTTCATGTTTTCTTTGACCGATGTGGTCTTTTTCATTTTTAAATTATTGTTGATGACATGCAATGGTTACTATTTAACTGAAACTTCCCATTTTCTTTTGTTTGCCCCTTGGTTGGACTCCCTTGGTTAATGTGATTTTGAGACTGAGGACAAGGAAAGTTAAAGACTTCTCGATAACAAAAATGTTCATGTTAGCAATAAATCGATTGGACATTGATTTGAATCTTGTATTATCTTCCCCTGATGTGGGGATATATATGTGGAAAAATGGGCATGTAATAACGTATTTACAGCTGTGCTTTGTAACATCTCTGGTTGGCAACAAAAAACTGAATTAGGGAAAGAAAAAGAAAACCCATTTTGATAAGTGTAGATAACATGCATTAAGATTAAAGGGCCTCGTCTGTGTTCTTGCATGTTTTATCATTATTCATTACCGTTTTGGCTGGAATATATAAACCCTGATTATAAGAAGAGACTCACACTCCCTCCTGACACATTATTAAAGGTACTCTGCAGTGTTTTTGGGCCGCTAATTGCACCGTGGAGCAACATCACAAGTCATTCTCTGGTACTCTGGACTCACGCTGTTGCTCCAAGAAATACATTAAAGAGAAAAGCAGCGAAGAAAAATGCAAGAAAATAAACCTGTAAATAACATTGGATTCAAAATCCTCTTTGCAGAAGCAGATGCATTCATCACACGTGTTAGACCTCAAGGGTTTCACCCAATGTGTCCATGGCGAGAAACACTAAATATGTCTTTTCGCCGATGTCCGTCCCCTTCCTCTGTCTCTGTGTTGGTGTTCTAACCTCCGGTTGATTTGTGAGGACTATGGTTAACTGCTCCTCAGATCTCTGCAGGGTAAATCCAGACAGCTAGCTAGACTATCTGTCCAATCTGAGTTTTCTCTCGCATGCTAAAACAACTTTTGAACGTACACATGTTCCACCAAAACAAGTTCCTTCCCGAGGCTATTTTGCAGCGGCTCCATGCGGAGCTTAGCGCCGCCCAAGACGATTGTGATTGGTTTAAAGAAATGCCAATAAACCAGAGCATGTTTTATTTATATATATATATATATATATATATATATATATATATATATATATATAAAAACAAGATCAACAACATTTGAATGAATGTAAAAAGATTGTATAAGTGTGCATCTGGATGCATAGAATCCTGGATACTATGCATCCTGATAAAGATATAATTGAGAGATGATATTATGGAAAGTACCCCATGTCTATCTCTAGGTATGGTGAAGGGGATGTGATGATGTGGGGCTATTTTAATTCTAAAGGCCAAGGGAACTTTATCAGGATGCATAGTATCCTGGATCCATGAAATAACTGGCCTTTCAAAATAAAAGTCTGCCTGCCTCTATGGGAATTTAACATAGGGTGTGTATACATATGCCCCCTGTATTTTAAGGAAGAACATTTATTTATTTACGATACATTATTCATTCACAAAGAAAATTGGTGTCCTTAAATGTTGGATTTTTCCTAATTTTTTTAAATTAAGGCAATAAGATCAATTTCCAAGAGATGATTTTTTTTATTCCTCTCTTTAGCCAACTTTAGCACGGGTTCATAAACGTATGAGTGTCACTGTACATAACATATATTTTAATTTGCTGTTAAATGCTATCAAAGCATATCATGATCGCTTGGGTTTTGTTTTTGAACAGCAGTGCATAGTCGATAAAAGATTATATATTTGATCTCCTAGATGTTGGATCAGTTTACAGGTTTAATTTAAAAAGTTGCCGTACAACAAACTGGCACGGTGCATGCATCAGTTTTTGTACAATTATCTCAAAAAAGAAAAAAAGAAATTCCATCTTTATTCCAACAGCTCATTCAGTAAATTTGATTTAAAAACTGCATTCAAATCCAAAATCTTGTTATGTAAAAAGACCAAAAAAGAGTTAGTAAGATGATTTTTAGTCTTGAATCAGGTACAAAAAAGTCTTTATTGATGGCAGGTGACATTTGAATTCATAAACTGTGAACTTTTCTCAACTGAATTGAAATAAACGTGAAATGAAAAGTTACAAGAAGGATTACAAGTGATTACCCCACCTTATGGGTAGATTATTTGAATGTCTTGAAGGCTTAAAATGAGTCAGAGTAGCTTGTTAGGATGGATTTGTTTTTCTTATGCACTGACAGATATAAATGAACCGCACTGGTGTGACTTATTTTTTTCCTTTCACAGCCAATCCAACGTTACCTTTCTGTCAATTAATTATAAAACCTCATAATGAGGCTGTGTTTGTATCTGATCTGTGACACACAGGACGGTTTTAGATACAACATTCGCATTAAACGTATTCACTCCTTGTGCAGTGTGTATGTGTGTGTGTATGTGTGAGTGTGTGTATGTGTGTGTGAGTGTGTGTGTGTGTGTGTGTGTGTGTGTGTGTGTGTATGTGTGTGTGTGTGTGTGTGTGTGTGTGTGTGTGTTCTAACACCTTGGATTATTTGTTTTGACTTCTCTAACTGAAGCACACGCAGACAGCAGCTCAGTGGTGTCAGAACGGAGGCTGGAGTGCAAACTGTGATCCAGATCCGACCGTTTCCACGACTATTTTTATCGCTCGCTAATTAGCGAGACTTTAATTTCTGCTTCGTCCTCCAGACGGACCACAGGGGGTTTAACACTCACACAACCCGACGCTCCCCCACCCCCCCCTCTATCGCCACCTTAAGTATCTTTAATCTGTTTAACTTGAATGTTTGAATGCAGATTGTTGCCAAATACCACATTTAAAATAGAATAAAAAATATAATAAAATAAAATAGATTATGTTTGCAGGTTTATGTGTATTTTATGGAATTTTCATCATATTTTTATGACGTACTAACTATACTTTTTTGACATTTTATTTTTTCGACTTTTTGCGACATACTATATTATGACTTTATTTCGACATTTTTCAACATACTATACTATGACTTTTTAATGACTTTTTCGACATGCAAAGATTTTCGACATGCTATACTATGACTTTTGGGATTTTTTTGACATACTATTCTGACTTTTTAATGACCTTTTTGACATACTACACAAGGACCTTTTGCGACATGCTATACTGTGACTTTTTTATGACTTTTTTCGACATACTATACTATGGCTTTTCAATTACTTTTTACGACATAACATATTGCGACTATTTTCGACATGCTTTTATGTCATACACACTGACGGGCGGCTCGTTCAGAATACGATCTCGTTTTTTACGAAGATAGTTCACCGAAACCTGTTTCTGACAACATTTTAAGCGAGAAATAGGCCGTGCAGTTGCTGAATCTGTCTGTTTTTTTGATCGACAAAGGTCAGTTTAATAGATTTCTGTCAGATTTTGAGAGGCGGCGAGCCGAGCCGACCGCTCGTCATTTCCGGTAAGTGTTTTAACATAAGTGTTCCTTTTGGGACAATACTAACAATCGAAAGTGAGCACTACAGCAGTAAGTGGTCAGTGCACATTAGCAGTGTACTGACGGAAGTATGCCGAATGAGACACAGCCTATGACTTTTTTTATAACTTTTTTCAACTTACTATACTATGACACTTTTTTGACTTTTTCGACATGCTATACTGACTTTTCAATGACGTTTTTCAACATATGTATACTATGAGTTTTTTCGACATGCTATACTGACTAAATTATGACTTTTCTACGACTTTTTTAAGTCCCAAGGTCTAGGTATGAACGGTGGGGTGATCAGGCTTTTGCAGTTGCTGCCCCGAGACTCTGGAACAAGTTACCCCCTGATAGTCGGACGACTACAGATGTAGCTCTTTTTAGGTCTAAACTCAAATCTGTTTAGAATGGCTTTTAATACGTAGTGGTGGTGTGACAATTTCCCTCTCCTATTTCTATGTAACCTTTTCTGATTTTAATGTTTCTATATGTCATTCTTTTTATTGTATATGTTATATGATGTGTGTTTTAGTCTTGGTTTCTGATGTGAAGCACTTTGGATACCTGCTGGTTACTGTAAAGTGCTATATAAATAAATGTTGATTGATTGACTGATTAAAATAGGTCTTAAAAGGTATTACATTTAACTTCAGGATTCTTGCGTATACCCTGCATTATCTCTACAAGAGACACTAACCCTTTTTCAAATTTAAAATGATAAAATCAGGAAAGTGTGAACAATGAACATCATATACATATTCATCGAAAAGATGAAGATTTTGCAACACAAAGTGCAGACAGACTTTCACAGAAAGCTAATTGTTAGCTAAACCAGCTTCATAACTATCTCAACAGCCATTTGATTAGTTATTGCATTGTATTTCATAGGCCTTTTGTTTGTTTTCTATCTAATCTACAGTGTAGTAAGTATACATATCTTCTTCCAAACTGTGGTCCCATATTCTCCAACAATTTCCCCTTCTTTCCAAAATTGTCACAACTACCTCAAAATGTCCACATTTTCCCAAATGTCCCCACTTACCTAAAATGATTGCAGTTTCCAAAATGTCTTCACTTTAACAAGAATAGCCCCCTTCACAAAAATGTCCTCATACCTAAAAATGTCCACCCTTTTCGCTTTCAAAGAAACGTCCTCACTTTTTACAAATGAACCCCCTACTCAGATAGGTCCTCACAAAGATAGAAGTAGAAAACACACACACACACACACACACAAACGCACACAAACAAACACACACACACACACACACACACACACACACACACACACACAAACGCACACAAACAAACACACACACACAAACAAACACACCACACACACAAACAGACACACACAAACAGACACACACAAACAGACACACACACACACACACACACACACACACACACACACACAGATAGCGTAGTGTTATTATTTTCAGTGAGCTGACTCCGAGGCTTCAGCAGTGACTGTTGGGGGGGGGGAAGACGAGAAATTAGTTTTCTGCTATTGGCTGATATGAAACAATATGAGCTGCCCTGTTTGCAGTGTGTGTGTGTGTGTGTGTGTGTGTGTGTGTGTGTGTGTGTGTGTGTGTGTGTGTGTCTGTCGCTGCCACTCAGGCCTCCTTGTCTCTCACCTCTCAAGCTCTTCAGAAAAGATTTCAAAGCTCCAGAAATCTGTAAAGCTTCAGTGTATCAGCCGCCTGTTGACCCAGTTCACCTTCTGTTCTCCGCCTGACGTGACCAACTAACAGGCTGTAATACGTTTACACTGGAAACATACAGGAAAGTACAGTTTAAAAATACTAGCATACGTTTTTAAGTGAGGTTTGGTGGAAATTTAGTAGTAGTACATTATTTCTATGTGTACAAACTAGCCAAAATAATGAACAGTAATCTTTGTTTGAATGATCTGATATCAATTCATAAAAGTAAGAAATTGATCTTTAAATATATGCTTTTTCACCATGGATGTATAAGTAAAAAGTACTTTAAACTAACTTGTTTGGGGTCAATTAATTAATATAAACATTAACCTTGTGCATTATTAAAAAATATTTGAAGGTTGCTTCTCGCTTGTACAATTTACAGCAGAAGTTCTTTCAGAATGTCTTTTATATCCAAGCAAAATTGGCATTGTAACTGACATTTCCCTAACCTAATTGATATAGAATCCAAAATGTAATTGAATCAGGACCTTGTGAATCGGAATCAAATCGATTCGGGAAGTCATTGTCGATACCCAGCCCTAAAGACTATGGTGCATTTTTAAGACCAGAGTCTCAAATACTCTTTAAAGATTAAAGTTTAAGTATATGGTTTCTATAATATTAGCTAAGCAAGGTGCAGGAATGTTGGACCGGGATACGTGATAAGCTATGTTGGGCTGCAGGTTCCATTCAGCCCAAGATTATTTGTTCTGGGAGACGGGTCAATCCTAAACAGAGTGGATAATCACATAAGAAGCTGGGTCCAGACTAGTTTAATGATAGCCAGACTGATTATTTTAAGCGGATGGAAGAATGAAGGGGTGCCGTCAATCCAGGAATGTGCTTGTGAGCTGGCTAGGGCGAGGACGTTTGAAAAAATGTCATATAAACGGTTTGCCAGATTGGATGTCTACACTACAAAATGGTGAAAGTAGCTGAACTTTCTGGAGGGCTTCTAAGAAGCTCTGTGCTGGAGAGGGACATGTACGATGAGTAGGGATACACCGAATCCAGTACTATCAGTCAAAAGAAGGCCGTTCAAGTCCAGCTACGTGTTCAATCTGCAATGCGGATTAGTCTGGTGGTGGCGAGGACCCTAAACAATACACAACATCACCGCTGTTACAACATCTGGTATCAAACATCTGGAAGAATACGAGTTGTGCATGAAGGAATCTACAGACAGCAGCCAGAATGCAGTAACTTCAGGTACGGCAAAGGAAGGACGGTCACAGCTAAAAACTGGTGTTAACCAGACAGTGCCTCTCCTGGGCTGTCAGCTGTTCTCTCGGCAAATTAGTCTCCCTACATTGGGAGCGGAGCGACCAAACGGCCGGCTGCTGCTCATTAGCTAACGTTAGCTTTCTAATTTCACCCACCCAACATGCCTTCTTCATACACTGGTTAGCGGAAATTTGCCAAACAAAATAGTTACTCATCTGGCGATAGCGATGTGCTGTCCAACGATGTGAAAAGAGCGTGTGAATTCAACATTAAGTTGTTACATTTACCTATTTTAGAAGCTGTGGATGTTTTTACTTCATTAATGTGTTTACTGTGTTAATGGACTGAGGATGGGAGGAGGAGTCGGTATTCGGCCGAACCCCAAAAATCTGGATTCAGTGCATCCCTAACGATGAGCTTATGGTGTTGTCATTCATACATATGTTTTTATTTGGTTTACGGCTTATTGTCTATTTTGTTACTATTTTCTTGAATGGTCTTGAATATTGTAGTTTGTATGTCATCTTTTCTTGATTTCTGTCTGGGTTAGGGTGGTGATTTTGTATTTTGTTAAATATATTAGCTTAGCAGCCACATTAGCTTGCAAACTGGCCGTCAAGTCATCAACACGTCACCATGCTTACTGTACAGCACCGTCATGATATGAGGGCATGTAAAGTATCATTGTATCTTCAACAAATGTTTTTGTGTTCAAGCACTAAGTCATGACGAGTTGCGTGTTACTTTGTTCTGTTTTTTTCACAACTTTTTTGACCCAATGGCATGCTCAGGAGAAGAAACTTGTAAACACAAAAAGAAATCAATACGGATGAATTAATTATTACTAAAACATTTAAAAACGTAACTGGGGAACATTCTTTAAATATCAGCGTATTTCAACATGTGAACTGGAGGCTGTCACAATTTGGGTCAAATGGACTCTTCGTGAAACAAGAGTGCACCTGAAGGCACCACTGAATCCAGGCCATTGACTTAACAGTGAGCGAGTGAAGGGAACAAATTAGTCCTTTTGAGGAGGCAAATTAATAATTGAGGGAACATAATAAGTATTGTGATGTTATGAACTACACATAAGGTACTGAAATCATTTTACAGAGTCTTACTGCGGGGGACGTTTTGGCCCCCCGAATTCATCCCTTCAGGCAGCCATTGCAGCCTCAGAGGTTGAGCTCAGGGTGACAATGTCCCTTGGGGTTTTCTCTGAAAGAAAGAGAGAAGTAAAATGTTTCTTCAGCCTTTTGATCCGTCCAATGTGATGTAATGCTCCGCAGTTTGTCAAACAGTTCCTTCTATCAACAGTGGGAACGTTGACACGGATGTGGTGCACCTGTTTTAATCTCCATCGGCGTTTCTTTAAATACTTTCACAGTGAAGTATTTTACTCTGCATAACATGCTGTGCACTTCCAGCGCTCATACAGTACGCATGCATCCAGCAGTGTGTGTGTGTGTGTGTCTTACCTGAGGGCTGACAACAGCAGAGCTCGGCAGCTGTTGTTATTATTATTATTATTATTATTATTATTATTATCATCATCATACACTTTGTTTTAACACTTCCTTCACTTGTGACTGGAGCTGTGAGCCTCCTGCTGTCTGCTGGAGCTGCTCAACAATTAAGACTATGCTATACTATAAAAATAACATGTATGATATAAGCTTGCGTCATCCGATCTCTTCTGTCGTCAACACATTCTCACTTCCAGGGCGCCAGAAAGCGACGCTCGGTCAGGTGCCTTAGACGCAAGTCCCGACTGAGAGCGTCTAAATATGACGCCAAATGAGACTTTTTGCGTCATATTTAGACGCTCTTAGTCGGGACTTGCGTCTAGCCCTTCGGCGTCATATTCATCGATCCTTTATCGGTCGGGCTCTAGTCCTGATGGATCGATAAAAGGTTTTTTATTTTTAAGGCCGATATTGATACAAATATTTGGTGATTTAAAAATCCGATATTCGGGCGATATATATATATTTTTTAAATCCAGAAACGCGTAACAAAACATAAACAGATTTCCCTAACATTAGTTATTTGTAGTTATTTACAAGTCCTCTCTAAAATAATATGATAATTCAGTTTAAAAATAAACTTGTTTGTTTTATTGTCACAACAGAACAGAGGAACATGAAATATATTAAAGTTCTGATAAATAAAATGTATAAAAATACAAACTTAAGAGATGAAACTTAAAGTCCTTTGAACAAAGACATAATAACAAAAAAGAAATCAAAGACTGTAGCCAACAGGGACGTTGTAGAGCGTCCTCTGGTGGACAGACTACGCAACGCCAACACTCAGAACATGGTTGAAGGGTGTTTCGTCCGTTTTCATTTTATTTTTTATATATTCATTTATCAGTCATTATAAATGCCGATACCGATAGTTTGGAAAATGCCTAATATCGGCCGATATATCAGGCTCTAGTCGGGACTCTTGGTGTCACTATTT
>CM042323.1:35063529-35186029 GCA_023566125.1 Zingel zingel | reverse complement strand
TTCGCATCAGCGCTGGTTATGAATTAGCATCATTAGCGCCGCGATGATGATGATGACAAAGGCTGATGGTTATGATGCCCGTTACCTTGGAGATGGAGTTAGAGGGGAAACTTTGGGTGGTGTAACACTCCTGCTTTTGTACTTTAGGTGATGGAGAGGAGACAAAGAAAGGAGAGAAGAGAGAAGAGTCACGTACACAAAAATCAAAAACAAGTCAAGAAGAGAAAATTCTAAATAAAATTTAAAAAACAAAAGCCAAACAAATACAAATGTGCTTTCTTAAATCATAGAAGAGGAGAGGAATAGGAGGGAAGTAAACAGAGGAGAGGAAACAAGGGAGGAGTACAAAGAAACGGGAGGAGGGAGGGAGCCAATGAGAGGATGCAAAGAGAAGAGAGGGAAGGCGACATGGAGGAGAGGAAGAGTAGGATAGTGAACAGACAAGAGGATACCAGAGAGCACAGCAAGGAAAAAGGAGAGGAGAGGAGGAAACAAGAGAGGAGAAGACAAGGGTGACAAAGAAACAGGACGAGAGGGGAGAGGATGAGTAAGACTGGAAAACATGAGGAGAAGGAGAGAAAGAAATAGGATGGGCGGAAGGACGGGAGGATGAAAGGGGAGGAGAGAGGAGTTGAAATGAGGAGAACAGAGGAGAGGATGACAAGGAAAGAAAGACAAAAAAGAGAGGGAGAGTAATAGTAGGGAATTGAACAGAGGAGAGGAAACAAGGAAAGAGTGGGACCATGAGAAGATACGAAGAGAGGAGAGGATGAGTAGGGAAGAGAAATGAGAGGAAATAAGGGAGGATAAGGTAACAAAGAAATAGGATGGATGGAATGATAACAGGTAGTTAAAATAAGGGCTCCTGCACACTGGCTGCGTGGCGTGAGCGTGGCGTGTCAGTTGTGTGGCGTGAGCGTGGCGTGTCAGTTGTGTGGCGTGAGCGTGGCGTTTCAGTTGTGTGGCGTGAGCGTGGCGTTTTCTACGTCTTTACACACCAGAAACGTGTCTGACACAGCGCTGCTGCTGCTAGCCTCGTCTGTACACATGGATGTTTCCCATAAACATAAATATATACTGATCTGATTACAGCAAAGACAACGTCGGCAGTATTGACGGCAAAATAAGCTACAGAATATTTCGTTCTGTATTATATCTGCATTTATGTCAAAACCTAGAGACTTTCAAACATCCAAATGTCACTTATTAATATGTATTTGTGTCAAAATGACATATAAACATCTTTTCGTATTCTATTTTTCCTGGAAACGCTTCCAACACGCTTGCATGTCGCGTGAAAAATCGGCGTTGGTCCTATTTCTAGCGTGCGCTTTTTTGGCGCGGCTCGAGGCGCACCTGAGCCGTGCGTGTCACGTAGGCAGTGTGTAAGCTCTGACCTGTTAACATGGGAGCCAAAATAAAAACAGACACGCCACGCAGCTGACACGCTCACGCCACGCAGCCAGTGTGCAGCCGGCCTACGGTTATAAAGTTGAGGCTACAGAAGGAGGAAGAGGAGAATACAGTTATTCTGATTTGCTAAAACACTGAAACCAACATTCTCTGAACCATTTGTCGAATCAATCACTCTTCTTGCAATACTCCTACACACATTCTCACTCGCTAAAACACATTTCACACAACAACACAGTTGCTGTTTGCATCTAACGATTTAAAAATAACACACACAAGTACACACATTACTACTGAGGTGATCAGACCAATCGTAGAGAATATAAGCCAGTTCAGAGTGCACAGTTGATTTAGCAGTTTCACATTATATTTTATTGTACTGTCATGTGAGAGAGTAGGAGAGGTAGAGGAAACAGGAGAGGAGGAGGGAGGAAGTGGAAAGAGGAGAGGTAGAGGAAACGGGAGAGGAGGAGGGAGGAAGTGGAAAGAGGAGAGGAAGAAGAAACAGGAGAGGAGGAGGGAGGAAGTGGAAAGAGGAGAGGTAGAGGAAACAGGAGAGAAGGAGGGAGGAAGTGGAAAGAGGAGAGGTAGAGGAAACAGGAGAGGAGGAGGGAGGAAGTGGAAAGAGGAGAGGAAGAGGAAACAGGAGAGGAGGAGGGAGGAAGAGGAGAGGAAACAGGAGAGGTGGAGGGAGGAAGAGGAAAGAGGAGAGGAAACAGGAGAGGAGGGAGGAAGAGGAAACAGGAGAGGAGGAGTAAAGAGGAGAGGAGGAGGGAGGAAGTGGAAAGAGGAGAGGAAGAGGAAACAGGAGAGGAGGAGGGAGGAAATGGAAAGAGGAGAGGTAGAGGAAACAGGAGAGGAGGAGGGAGGAAGTGGAAAGAGGAGAGGTAGAGGAAACAGGAGAGGAGGAGGGAGGAAGTGGAAAGAGGAGAGGAAGAGGAAACAGGAGAGGAGGAGGGAGGAAGTGCAAAGAGGAGAGGAAGAGGAAACAGGAGAGGAGGAGGGAGGAAGTGGAAAGAGGAGAGGAAGAGGAAACAGGAGAGGAGGAGGGAGGAAGTGGAAAGAGGAGAGGAAGAGGAAACAGGAGAGGAAGAGGGAAGAAGTGGAAAGAGGAGAGGAAGAGGAAAGGGGAGAGGGAACAGGAGGGGAGTGAGGAAGAGGAAAGGAAACAGGAGAGGAGGAGTGAAGAAGTGGAAAGAGGAGAGGAAACAGGAGAGGAGGAGGGAGGAAGAGGAAAGAGGAGAGGAAGAGGAAAGAGGAGAGGAAACGGGAGAGGAGGGAGGAAGTGGAAAGAGGAGAGGAAGAGGAAAGGGGAGAGGGAACAGGAGAGGAGGAGTGAGGAAGAGGAAAGGAAACAGGAGAGGAGGAGTGAAGAAGTGGAAAGAGGAGAGGAAACAGGAGAGGAGGAGGGAGGAAGAGGAAAGAGGAGAGGAAACGGGAGAGGAAGTGGAAAGAGAAAATGAAACAGGAGAGGAGGAAAGAGGAGAGGAGGAGGGAGGAGAGGAAACAGGAGAGGAGGAGTAAAGAGGAGAGGAAAAAGGAGAAGAGGAAAAAGGAGAAGAGGAAAGAGGAGAGGAGGAAAGAGGAGAGGGAACAGGAGAGGAGGAGGGGGGAAGAGGAAACAGGAGAAGAGAAAACAGGAGAAGAGGAAACAGGAGAGGAGGAAAAAAGAGAGGAAACAGGAGAGGAGGAGGGAGGAAGAGGAAAGAGGAGAGGAAACAGGAGGAGGGAGGAAGCGTGCTGAGTGGAAACTTCCTGCTGGTGTCATCATTAGCATTGAGATGCCGTTGGGAGATGAGAGATGAGAGCTTCTCTTTCACCTCCCTGCTGATCTCTACCTCCTCCCGTCTTCCTCTTTTATACATCCTTTCTCTCTCTATCCACTCTCTTCATCTCAGAACAGAATGGACTCTATCGTGATTGCAAAAGCTTATGTATGAAATGTGCCGTGCTGACAATATAAGCGTTTCTAGTTACAGCATAATTTAAGTGTATGGTTTCTTATTAGCGTATAATTGTGAAGGCTTACTGGTGTGAATGCTGGAGGCATGTTCTTCTACTTATTTATTATTTAATAAGCACATTATTTCCTTCCACATTTTTCAACATAGAAACTTCATCCAAACATTCAATTCATTCATTCATTCATTCACTGAGACCACCATTCATACTTTACAATTCAACTCTTTCATACAGTCTGGGCCGCGTCAGCCTTTCAACATACAGCATTCACACCGTCATTTCTTCAGACATTGCGTTCTCTAGTGGGGTGGTGATGGCGCAGTGGATATGACACATGCCTTTGGTGTGGGAGATCTGGGTTTGAGTCCCACTGCGATACATCAACCAATGTGTCCCTGAGCAAGACACTTAACCCCTAGTTGCTCCAGAGGTGTGCGACCTCTGATGTATAGCAATTGTAAGTCGCTTTGGATAAAAGCGTCAGCTAAATGACATGTAATGTCTAGTTATATCTTATTAATGTACTAATTGCTCAATGGTGTTTTAAGTCCCCAATGTCGACTTCATGGCACCTAACCCTAACGATTGCCTAATCCTAGTGCTTACCAGGCAGCGCTGCCTGGAAGGCGACGTTGGGGGCTTAAAACACCAAACACTGTGCTAATTACAACATAATTTAAGCATTTGGCTTTTAATTAGGGTATATCTGTACGTTTTCTGTTTAAGAAAAACAACATTGTTTCTAGTTTTGGTCTAATTTGATACAAAGTACGGCACTATTGTCTTTGTAATGTACTGGAAAAAAGTGCGACCAAGATTTACTCCTTAGGTATCGAATGACGAGGCATTTTTTCGATACTCGATACTTTAGAGACAATTCAGTCAGTGCCTAAAAAGTATTGAATTCAGTACCCAGCCCTAGTATTGCACAGGTTGTATTATTTCTCATATTCTCCTCCTCACATTTGGTCATTTCTTTGCTCTTCTTTCTCTCCTTACTTTTTCTCTCCTGTTTAACCTTTTACCTACATACGTTCTCCTCTGGCCATTTTGCTGTCAGCCAAAAATGTAACTCAGCTTCTTTTTCCCTTTGGCCTTTTTGCTCCGCTGCCGTTTTCCCTTCTCACTCGGCGGGCGCCTCCTCACATCACCTAGCACCTCCTCGCCCTGCCTCGCGCCTCCCCAGAGCGGGTCCTGACAGCTTTTCTCCTCCCGCAGTTTCATCCGCAGAGCTGAAGCGTGACACCGAGCAGCTGCTCCGGCCAGAAACACCGGGCCACCTGACAGCTGCCCAGGCCCGGGGAACAGGAGGAGGAGAAGGAGGAGGAGGCGAGAGACAGTCCAAGAGCTGATAGACAGATCCCAGAAAAGAAGGAGTAGGAAGCAGGGAAGGTTGGAACGAGGGAGGAGATGGGAAAAGAAGAAGAAAAGTAAGAAAAAAAGGAGGTACATCGCATTAGACATTCATAAAATAACAGAAAAAGTTGAAGGGAAGGAAGACAGAGGGTAACAAAGGGGAGCAAACAAGGATACATATGTAGTGAGGAAAAGAAAATGAATGGAGGAAGGAAGTGAGGGAAAGACAGATATGCGGCTTAAAAGATGGAGGAGGACGAGGGAAGGAAAAAAGCAAGCAGTAAGAGGATGTAGAAACGAGTTGGAGTGGAAGGCCATTGAGAAGGATGAAGGGAGGCAGGAAAAAAGAAGAACTGAGGTAGGGGAAAAGGATAGGGAAAAAGGGAAGGTTGTAAAAGAAGGAAGTGAACAATAAGAAGAAAGAAAAGGAAAGAGGAGGTAGGTGAAGAAGTACACACTAGTTCAGGAGAGGAGAAAAGGAGGACATGAGTGATGGAGGAAAGGAAGCACGCAGGAAACAACGCTGGAGGAAAAGAGGCACGTAAAGAGGAAAAACAAGGAAAAAAGGAGGAAGGAGCAAGGGAGGAAGGATGAGGGAAAAAGAGAGGAAGAACTAAGAATCACAAAATTACTAAGAGGACAGGAGGACTGAGACAAGGAGGGAGGAAAAGGGGGCAGTGAATGAGGAAGGAGGGAGGTAAGGAGGGAAGATGCAAAAATAGAAATAGAGGAGGTAGGTGAAGCAGTACAAACTAGTAAAGGACAGGAAAAAAGGAAGCAATGGATGACGGAGGAAAAGGAAGGAGGCAGGAAACAGTAAAGGTGATGAATAGATGGATGTTGATGAATAAGTTGTGTATAATGTGCAGTCCCTCCAGAAAAACGTGATTATGCGATCGCATAATTCAATGCATAATCAGCCAAAATCCGCATATTTATGCGGGGGGGGGGGGGGGGTGGTGCATTTTTTCAAATACGCCGCATAAATTGCTGATTTCCGTGCAAAATATGCGGGGCTTGCATGATTTCATAATCCCCGCATTTTCGTTGCAAAAAAGTCACACATATATCGTTGACTTCACACAAGAGCAGCCGTTTTCCCCTGTTGCCATGGGAACGTTATGAAGTGACGTAATTACGCGACGTGAACATCATCGAAAAGCTGCAGACCCTGCGATGAAGCCACGATGGAACCGCAGTTTTTGCAAGTTCCCGCAATTTCATTGCATAAAATTGCATAAATATCCCGCTTATTCCATCGCATTTTTTTAAGAAAACGTGCCGCATAATCAATGATTTTTGCCCGCAACAATCTGAATGTGTGTGAGGAGGAAAGGTCTGAATGTGTGTGAGGAGGAAAGGTCTGTGGATCAAGTGAAAGGAAAAAGGAGGGGAGGAACAAGGGAGGAAGAATGAGTGCATGTCGGGAGAAAGAGAGGAAGAACTAAGAATCACAAATTGCAACCCAGTCTCACGGCAGTTCATGAAATGGTCACGTTATTTAATCTATTGATTCATGTACATGGACACGTTTATGTCGTTTTTTTCGTGGTGGTCAGCACGTTTTTTTAAACTAATGTATGTCAATGGGAAGCATCTTTCGTGATCACAGCACGACTACGGTAGGGAGTAGTATGAAATGCCGAAAATCCGTGCAGGTAGGTTGGATAACTTTCACCCAGGAGACCGGGGGATCGTGGCCCGCGTGTGACCTTTCCTTTCCCCATTGTTCTTTTGCTAAACCCAACCTCTGTATAGATGCAGAGATGCAAGAGGGAAGATGCACAAATAGAAATAAAAGGATGTAAGTCGGGAAAGGGGGGAATGAGGAAATCCATGCAGAGTCAGGGGAGTAACAGCGAGAGCAAAGGAGAGAAAACTGTGGATGATGTGAAGTCCATCCATCCAGAAAAAGAGGAGAGGAAAATAAAGAGGATGTCCGGAGAGATCCAGGAAAGGAGGATCACATCCATGTGGGGGAGAGAAGGAGAGAGAGAAGGCGAGAGAGAGAGAGAGAGAGAGAGAGAGAGAGAGAGAGAGAGAGAAGAGAGAGAGAGAGAGAGAGAGAGAGAGAGAGAGAGAGAGAGAGAGAGGAGGAGGAGGGAAGTTCATCCATGTGGGGGAGAGAAGGAGAGAGAGAGAGAGAGAGAGAGAGGAGGAGGAGAAGGCTGGAGGATATCATCCATCAGAATCACCCTCTCCTCCCGTCGGGTGATTGATACCAGCGCTGCCTCTGGAGGCCCGGAGGGGGAACGAGCCCAACTTCTCCTCCTCCACTCTCCCTCCATCGCTCTCTCCATCCATCCATCCATCCATCCCTCCAGCTTCTTATCCCCCCTGTCCCCCTCTCCCTCCTCGTTTTCTCTCCACAGCGGGCTCCTCAGCGGCTTGCCCTGGGGCCGACAGTGATGGAGGGAGAACGCCAACATCCCAGACACCAGAGAGGGGGAGGTGACGGGGGGGGGCGGGGCTCTTCTGTCCGAGACTGAAGAGCCAAGAAGTATAGGCTGCACAATTAATCGCAATTCTATCGGAATCTCAATATGGACTAGTGCAGCGGTTCTCAAACATATCACTCATACACAAATATGTAAAG
The DNA here is from genome assembly GCA_023566125.1 of Zingel zingel. NCBI lineage: Eukaryota > Metazoa > Chordata > Actinopteri > Perciformes > Percidae > Zingel > Zingel zingel. Next base: position 35,178,702 of record CM042323.1, on the reverse strand, counting down.
AAACATAAAATGAAAGGACAATTCCGGCGCAAAATGACCCTAGGGTTAATAACACGTGTGTACCGAGTCGACCGTTCTCTGGGATATGTTTTCATGCTAATTGAATGTGACCAGTTTTAGCGCGAACTGCTAATTAGCTTATCACGCTAGCCGTCGGGGCACGTCGAACTACGAACGCCGTGTAACCAGTAACATAGCTCAAGCACAGCGTTGTATACGTGAACGGTACTGTCTTTCTAAACTATCTTTTTAATAAACTGTGTACACTTACAAAGTTCTCAATGCTTCTGTTTACATGTAGGGACCCTCACTATGCTTCCGTGGAAGTGTGGTGATATTTTGAGCCTTGTTAGTGGTGTAGAAATAGCGATTTGCATTTTCATTCCTATAATATGACTACAGGCTACACGGCTAGCAATGACACATAATGAATGTAATAGAATCCCATTTGGTTACATTTTTAGGCATCAGATTATCAAAGACAACATTAATACAACATTCACAGGCTCCATGCCTGGTTTTTGTTTGGTTTCCTTTGGCCTTTAAAACTCCAATTCTGTCTCTGGCACTCTTTGATTTGCTCTTAATATTTCTAAGATAGGAGCACGTTTGATTGAAGATCCATGTATTTTATAAACTATTTAAAGTGCACCACAGGCAAACAAGAATAACAGAAGAATATGAGCATGCACACTATGAACATTGCCTCAGTTTTTTCCAGCTGTCTGATCGCCTAGTAGAAGAAGAAGAAAGCTTCTTGCTCTGCACTGGTGTTTTTTTTATGTCCCGTAAAAAAACAAAAACATAATTAATGCATTAATTTAAATGGAAGTTTGTAACGCATAATAATCCTGGGGGTGATCTTCATCCCTTTGAACAGCTCTGAGAGCTCTAAGACTGCTCTGTCTCTGCAGGATGGAGCTGGTTCAAGTGAGGGTCGTGTTTTTAGCTGCGGCTGCCATTATTCCCTCTAACTGTGCATTTGCACGAACCCGCCGAGGTCAACTTTGTTAGCTGCTGTTTTGCCGTCGCCGCCTCCACGGCGTCGTCATTTCAGCGAGAGGAAGGCAGGGGGGGCAAGGCACATAACTGCAGGCGCTGTGTGAAATGTTAAAATGGAGATTAGCCCGGCCACCGCAGATCTCGCTTATAATGATTAAACATCACGCCTTGCATTTCAATGGGAACACTTGTGGCTGGGAGCGCTCTGATAAGGTCCTGGTTTAATCCACACATGCAACATTCAGAGAGAAGAAAGAAAGGACATGCTTTTAGAGAGAGAGAGAGAGACAGCAGGGGGTTGGGGGTGTCAGATGTACGTACACGCAGCTCAATGCCCTCTGACAGCAAATAAAGTCCAGACAAAAGTCCACTGAAACTCAACTAGCTCTTTTGAAATTGCTGGTGTTTTTCCGTCATTTTATGTAGGCATACAGTATGTGGTTTACAAGTATAATTATGTACTCTGAAATGGACAGCTGACAGAAAATGACAGCCTCCACTTCAACTGTTTGAATGGATGAATGAATGAATGAATGGCTCAATAAAGAGGCAGGAGAAGTAAAAAGAAAAATATTATTCAAAATAGATATAACAAGATAATTATATCCAGCATATTTACTATCCTTTTGAAGGCATCATTGAGTACACTGCATAGACTGTAAACATAATGGACGTAGCATTGGGAAACTCACTCAATGGTTTGTGGACTGCCATTTAATGCTAGAAGATTTCATTTTGGCTGACGCCATCTTGGTATTCTGAAGCCAGATGTGACCATATTTGGACAGAAATTGCAAAAATTGTGTAGCCAAGCCCTGAAAGCATCCACTGCATTATCATCAATTTTTTTAATAAATGGGACCATCATTTTACGAAATGCTGAATGATGTGAATCATGCTGTATTGAAGAAGACTTGAAACTAGCGATTGAGACCATGAACTCATTATGAAAATGTTTACTGAGGTAATAAATGAAGGGAGAAGTAGGCTCATTTTCTCACAAACTTCTATAGAAACAGACTTCTTTTTGGAGCCAGTGGAGTCACCCCCTGCTGGAAGTTAGAGAGAATGCAGCTTTAAGGAGCTTCAGCATTGGCTTCTTTCTTACTTTCCAGACCCGGAAGTAGCCGCTTGGTATGCTGAAAACTGTTGGGCAAGTTACTTCCAAAATGTAATACATTATAGATTACTAGTTACTGTCATTTGAGAGTAATTAGTTATATTACAAAATTACTGCCTCTGCATTGTAATGCTTTACACTACTTTTGTATTACTTTTGAGTTACTTTCACAAAAATAACAGCGGAAGTTTGACTTGGCAGGTAGCTGAATTTCACCACCAGATCAATAAAGTCTCCTCTTAATCCACTTGAATACATCATAGATTATTCATAATAGTTTGTATAATTAATATGAATATGCAAAGTAACTAAAGCTATAAAAAGAGATAAGTAAAACATACAATAGGCAAGTAGGAGAAAATGAAACTACTCAATTAAAAGTACCTTACAGTTACATTGAAGTACGGCATAGGTACTTTCCACGGCTGATAAAATGCAATGATATTTATTACATTAATTCCCAACATGTTTATATCTGTCAGCTGCTCGGACACACTGCTGTCCGCGCTGACTTACTGTGACCTGTTGGGACACAGGTGTCGTCCGTACCGTCTCTAGTTCTGGCTCTGACCACGGGAACCGTGACGGCTTGCTTCAACACAGCGTAATAACTCCTGAAAATTATGTCCATCTCGCAAATGTATCTGTCTCTGCAGTAATCTCAACCACTGAATACAGCAACAGGAACTAATACTCACGGCTTTTTTTTTTTCCTGTGAAGAAATGTTCCGCGGTGTTGCTTATAAAACTAAACTAACTTTCTGTCATATTTGCTGAAACTGACCATATGTTCCAGTAGAACTACATGAAGCAGGTCATTTAAAAAAAAATGTGGCTCCTCTGGCACCACCTACAGCCTGTAGTGATTTGCAAAAATCCACTGTTCAGATGCACCAATCAGGGCCGGGGGGGGAGGATGTCTAACTGTGTGTCAATCAACTGCTCATGCAAACGCATTCATTCTCCCTTGTGGGGGGAGGGGCTTAGGAGACCGTTTTGGGCTTTGGCAGAAAGGTTGTCGATGTTGAAATGTTTTGGCTAAGTCCTGGATCTTCACAATCCTACCTACAGCACCTTTAAAATGCGCAAAATTGTATTAGTAATGCGTTATATTACTTTGTTACAGCAAAAAGGAATACATTACTGTAATTGCGTTATTGTAACACATTACTCCCAACACTGCAAATTATAGATATACAACTGCCCAAATCAGAAGTCTAAATCAAAAGTCACGCAACTGGAAAGAGCATTGCAAAGATATACACACACACACACACACACACACACACACACACACACAGATGTACAAGCAGCAAAATGACCACTACAAAATGAGAGTTTGCACATGTTTTGCACTCATACAATGCTATTAAGGTATCAGGGACACCTTAACAAACCAGGTTTGTTGTTGTACTCACCGCTGACAGCCATCTGCAAAGTCCTCCTCCGTCAGTCAGACGTCCAACTTCAACGTGTTTTCATTCGCGGTGTTCGCTACAAAAGCATTTCAGACAGACCCTCCAGCTCTCCGTCAGTTTGTTTCAGCAAGAGCCCCAGAAGTTGCTGTTCCATAGAGGCAGAGGAGGGTTGTTCCTCCTCTATTTTTGGGAGGCAAGAGGGAAATTAAAATCTCCGGAGAGCAAAAGTGAAGCTAGAAATCTGGGTGTAATCATAGACAGTGATCTAAATTTCACTGAATGGATTACATTCACTGGCTTTCACGTTCACGTCCTGAGTCCAACATGTGTCATGTGTCAGACCTAATTTTGAAAATTCTTAGAAATGTGGGAACATAGGGCTGACCCCAACTTTTTCAGCGAGACCACTATCTTAGGGTTGGAACTGTCGACTGTTTTCATCGTTGATTAATCTGAAGATTTTTTTCTGGATGAATGGATTAGTTGTGTCCCAAGACGACGTCCTCAAATGTCTTGTTTTGTCCACAACTCAAAGATATTGAGTTTCCTGTCACAGAGGAGAGAAGAAACTAGAACATATTCACATTTAACAAGCTGGAATTTGGCAATGACTCAAACCGATTAATCGATTATTTAAATAGTTGGTGATTAATTCAGTAGATGACAACTAATCTCTAGCAGCTCTACACTATCTATCTGCAACTTTAACCAAGTGCTGCAAGTTGCTTTAACAGAACCACAAAAACTTTTTAAAATACTCTAAAGTTGCCAGGAGCCATTTCTAAAATATAAAAAATAAAATATGCTGACAGAAAGTTTTCCTAACCCAGGCTGCACTGTGTTTCCCACAGAACATTTTTTCTGCCATGAATGAGTTGAATTTGTGATGTTTTTCTTTAACTTGGACTGTTTCTTTCCCTCTATGGGGATGCCTCAGATTGCATCATCACTTCCTCATTAGCATCATTACAGACTGGTGTGATTGGGTTTTAGGGATACAGCTATGGCCAGAAGGTTATGCAGAATTATGCTAAATCCCGCAAAATCTAGGCTTATTTAAAGGACAATTCCGGCGCTAAATGACCCTAGGGGTTAATAACACATGTGTACAGAGTCGACCGTTCTCTGGGATTTGTTTTCATGCTAATCGAAGGTGACCAGTTTTAGGGCAAACCGCTAATTAGCTTATGACGCTAGTCGTCGGGGCACGAGGAAAGTAAAAAGAAATCTCTATTTCTACACCACTAAAAAGGCTCAAAATATCACCACACTTCCACGGTAGCATAATGAGGGTCCCTACATGTAAACCCAAGCATTGAGAATTTTGTAAGTGTACTGACAGTTTATTAAAAAGATAGTTTAGAAATACAGTACCGTTCACGTATACAGGCAGGCGCCACCTTGGGAAAACAGTCAAACGCCGTGCAACCAGTAACCAGTAACATAGCTCAAGCACGGCGTTCGTCGATTAGCATGAAAACATATTCCAGAGAACGGTTGACTCGGTACACATGTGTTATTAACCCCTAGGTTAATTTTGCTCCGGATTTGTCCTTTAACGATATAATTTTAGTAATTTCACCCAGGAAACGTGTTCGTTCCTCAGGAGTGTTTTAAATTCAAACGGTGATAGTTTTCCTAAACTTAACTAGTCTTTTTGGTGCCTACACTTAACTGCCGGCGCCGTAGTTGTATCCCATCTAGCCTCAACCCTCAGATTGCGTCCTCACTTGCTCATTAGCATCATTACGGACTGGCGTGTCGGAGGAAGCAGCAGCATGCAGCAGAGCCGATCGTTTTTCTCTTCCTCCGTATCCGTTCACTTCTCGAACATCTCCTCCCTCCATACATCACCTCCCACCCGCCGCCTGCCTGACAGCCTGCCTAATACCAATTACACAAAACTCTCTCTGTCCCCCCGGCTCTCTATCTCTTTCTGCCAAAAATATATTTTCCTGACCACACAACACCACTCTCTTCCTCCTTTTTCATCCACAACTCGTGCGGGTGTGAAGCAGACTGAAAGAGGCTTTCAGTGCCACTTCCTGCAGATATCTGGGCTCTCGAGTGTTTCTGAAGAAAAGTCTGCCTCCCATGCCAGGGAATAATTTTAATTTTATTGAGCCACTATAGCCTACATTTTTAAAATAGAAGTTTTACAACCTTATTATAAATTATCCTGGAGTTCCCAAAGATGTACCACAAGTGTGCCACTGCAGACTCTCCTCTCTCTGATGTTGCGTTCCAGGCAACCCATAACTCGTTTTCACAACCTACTGCACATGAAAGTGTCCTGGAACGGCAGTCAGACCCGTAACTTACTACCCGTGAAGTGGTACCAGACCGTTGTACTCCCAGTTACAGTTTCTGACGTTACACACACACATAAACAACAATGGCGACCCCTGTTGATGCTGTACAGACGCCGGTGATTAACGGTGAGAAATAGAAATAAATATAAACATAAATAGGCAACGTAAAGTAATTCCGCACATTGTAATCAAAACAATACATATACGATTGTGTTCTACTACAGGTTATGTTTATTAAATGAAACCCAAAATATGTCGCCGACTAGAAATCACTAGTATCAACTAACGCTAGCTAACGTCAGCGTTAGGTAGCCGCTAGCTAACGTTAACATTAGGTAGCCTAAACTGAACCCTGGAACGCTACCAAGTCGTCACTTGAAGTTGTAACTTACGGGCTAAAAATTGTGTCTGGAACGCAGCATGAGTCCTATTTTTTCTAGACTGTGCTCCCCCGCAAAACGCTCCCAGAAGTTGTTTGTTGTTGTTTGGTCGGCCCCTTTGGCGTCACTTTTTGCTCTGGGTCGGGACGTACGTTTAACTGACAGGGACTGTACGAACGGGACAGGTTTAGGGAAAGATGGTGGATGGGGTTACAAAATATACGTTTCTGTGACACACGGGACACAAACCCCGGTCTCCTGGGTGAAAGTCCGGTGTTGTTTGACCCATCCACCCCCCCCCCAACCAACCTACCTCCTAATGCAGATTTTTGGTCATCTTACAGCGCTGCGGTCGAGCTGCTGCTCTGCCCGGTGCGTTCAATACAGACTCTCAAAGGGGATTTGTGCGTCGGTATCTGACACTGAGAGTGGCGAGTTGGGAGTGAGAACAGTTTGAAGTATAAGAGTGCCAAAATGGTGGATGGGTCAAACAAACACAGGAAGTGATGTTCGTAAAGTTGAAATAAACTCGCCACGGTCACAGTTTGGTTTAGCCTGGCTCCGCCCTCCTATGTACTTCTGCTCAATTTTCATTTCCCTCCAGTACTCCGCCTGGGTTTGCGGTATAGTCTTGGGTTTTCTCCGGCCAAATCTTTACCGGTCCAATCAGCGACCAGAGGGAGTGGCTGAGAACGATGACGTTGAGGACGTGCGCTAGTTTGAGTTGTAGTTCCATAATGGCGGCGGAGAAAGATGCGAGCGAAGCCATTCGGTCCGTTGTGGTAACACTGCCGAATATCCAGAAGTTAAAGCCCGAGCTAGAACAATCTTTGCTGAGTTGAGTTGGTGGCCATGATGTTGTGGCCCTCCTCCCCACGGGGTTCGGGAACAGTTTGATTTTCCAGCTCGCTCCGTTAGTGGTGAAGGAGTTGGCTAAGGCTAACGCTAGCGATGCTAAGCCGACGTCACGACCAAACGTTAGCGATTGGTTATGGCAGATCCAGAGTGGCTCTGGGCAGATCCAATAGTTTTAAACTTCAACACTGCCTTCAAGGAAGTTAACACTTGGCAATGGAGAGAGGCCAGACTCTCTGGACTAATGAAATGGACCAGAGTCTGGTAGGACCAGGCTAGTGGACCAGAGTCTGGTAGGACCAGGCTAATGGACCAGAGTCTGGTAGGACCAGGCTAATGGACCAGAGTCTGGTAGGACCAGGCTAATGGACCAGAGTCTGGTAGGACCAGGCTAATGGACCAGAGTCTGGTAGGACCAGGCTAAGGGACCAGAGTCTGGTAGGACCAGGCTAAGGGACCAGAGTCTGGTAAGACCAGGCAAAACCAAACTGGGACCGCTTCACAACGTTAACGGCGTGTTTTCCTTATTCCCGTCCTTATGTTTAAAATCGTTCTCTGGTTTAGATATGTCGTATTCCGCCACCACTAGGGGCGCTAATTGTATTAGATGGGAGGTAACAAACGACTCAGATCATATCGTCGTATGGTTTGGAGGACTTGTTGATTTTTTTCATATTCAGCATTCACCCATTCATCTTAACGTGCCCTTATCACCTTGAAATGACTGCGTCTGCATATTTGATTTCCTCCGTTTGACTCTAATTTCTCCTTTATTCTCCGCTGCTGCTCCTACCAGCAATCAATACAGTTTCATCTTACATTATATATTATCATCATCTGCCTCTCCTTCCTTCCTGCTTCGTTTTAGGTTTGCTTTACATCTCTGCTTCCACATAAACCACAGAGAGAGAGAGAGAGAGGGAGAGAGACAGAGAGAGAGAGAGACAGAGAGAGAGAGAGAGAGAGAGAGAGAGAGAGAGAGAGGAGAGAGAGAGAGGCAGAGAGAGAGAGAGACAGAGAGAGAGACAGAGAGAGAGAGAGAGAGAGAGAGAGAGAGAGAGAGAGAGAGAGAGAGAGAGAGAGGGGAAGAGTCCAAGGGAAGAAAGTAGAAGATAACAGGGAGGAGAGGCAAGGTAAGGATGGAAGGAGAAATAAAGGGGAGAAAGAAAGAAAGAAAGAAAGATAGACGTTTGGAGAGGAAAAGAGAAAGATAGGAGAGGAGGAAAACGAGGGAGAAAGCAAAGACTGGAGAAATAGGAAGGGGTAATTAGGATGAAAGAGAGGAGAGGGAAGGAAACAAGAAGAAAGGAGGGAAGAGGCTGGACAAAAAGAAGAGATGGAGGAGGCAAGCAAGAGAACAAATAAAGGAAAAGAGGAATCAGGGTATGAAGGAAGTTAGGAAGCAAAGAGGATTCGAGATGAGAGAAATTGTGGAAAAAAAGGGAAGAGGAGCCAAGAATGTAAAGAGGGAGGAAGCAAGCAGCAAGTTCTGGAGAAGAGGAAGAAGGATAAGGAAGGACACAAAGATAAGACTGAGGAATGGAGGGATTCAGATGAAGAAAGAAAGAAAGACGTTTGGAGAGGAAAAGAGAAAGATAGGAAAGGAAGATGAGACAGGGAGGCGAAAGGAGGAAAACGAGGGAGAAAGCAAAGAATGGAGAAATAGGAAGGGGTAATTAGGATGAAAGAGAGGAGAGGGAAGGAAACAAGAAGAAAGAAGGGAATAGGCCGGACAAAAAGAAGAGATAGAGGAGGCAAGCAAGAGAACAAATAAAGGAAAAGAGGAAGGAAAGGAAGAATCACGATGAGAGAAAGTGTGAAAAAACTGGGCGGAAGAGCGTAAAGACAAACAGCCTAAATAGAAAAGCAGAAGAGGAGGAATAAGGCAAAGTGATGAAACCTTTAGGGAACCGAAGGCAGAGTAAAAAGCAACCTGCTGCAACTGTGTCATCCTCTTCCAAAACAAAGCCGCTATAATATTTTCTTTTTGTTGTTCCCAGAAATATTGGGTGGCAATGAATTTAATCATTCTGCCCCGAATTTCAATTTACTGCTGTAATGCGATGCAACAGCGCTATAAGCACAGTGTCATAAGCGTCTTCGTCTGAGCGCGTTTGATATTCCTCATGCAGCAGCCACCGCATGCAGGGTTTTTGTTTTTATTGAAATGTGATTGGGTGGTGTCTCGCTTTAGGGCGCGACACACTGCAACTCGAGGATTCACGAGTCAATTTTACTGAAGTGGAATCCAATAACAGGCGAAGAAGCCGAGACGAGGTGTTAACGGCTCCTTAGGCACATCAGGAGAGCAGGCGCTGGAAAGACCGTAAGTCACTCCGGGCCCGCAGCCGGAAACATTTCGGTGGTGTAACTGTTCACAGGAAATGTCAACTTGGTTCGAATGACCTGAGGTGCTCCTTATGCCTACCATCCACTAGACCAGAGGTTCTCAAGCTTTTTTCAATAATGTACCCTCTTTGATCAGATTTTTTTTAAGCCATGTACCCCCTAACCAGCGCAAATAGTTCATGGTAGAAAAGATAAAGTCTCTATAAAAAGGAAGAATACAGCGATGTCAGCGATAGATTTACTAAACTACAGAATTGGACCTGGAAAACATTTAAATGATGATGGAAAAAGGAGACAAAAACTTGGAAAAAGACGGTAGAAAGAAGGAAGGAAGGCAAGAATAGGTCGAAAATAGTAATAAAAACTTCGAAAGAAAAAACACAGTAGACAGAAGGAAGGCAACACTAGGCCGACAAAAGTGACAAAAAATTCAAATAAGCGAAAAAACTTCGTAAAAAGTGACAAAAACTTTGAAAAAAGCAGAAAAAAAAACGTTGACAGAAAAGACAAACAGAGAAAAAAAGCCAGTAGAAGTAGCTACAGCCTTCTAACGGAAAAACATTTAGCAAAAAATGTCCCGTACCACCTGCAGTCCTCCAAAGTACCCCTAGGGGGACACGTACCCCCATTTGAGAAACACTGCTCTAGAAGACTCTGAACCAAGGCAGTTAGCTTCTCCTCAGAACGCATAGATGCTATGGCGCCATTTTGATGCTAACAAGCACTCACCCCCCGTTAGCATTCCATTGACTCCCATTCATTTTGACGTCACTTTGACAGCGAATAACTTTACATCTGAAGCGTTTAAAGACTCTATTTGTCCGTTGTTTATTTCTAAAGAAACACGACAATGTATAAAAGGCTCCATTACCTTGTAGCTCACGTTATGGCTCCGTAGCAGACGTTTTTGTGAAAATAGGCTAACGATTGTGTCATAACCACGAGACTTACTGTCTCATAGTAGAGGAATTACCGTATAGTACAGGAGAAGCTCTCAGGGAGTTTGGACTTATATTAGCTGTTTAAGTTTAATTACTAATGTTAACTAGCATTTTTTCTAATTATTGCATTTTAGTGATCAATAATTAGCCTGTGCCTATGTTATCTCCTTACATATACCTACGCTCTCCGTCTCTGCTAGATTGGGAATGATTGAGATTTCTCTTGGCACAGCTACCAGAAGACTTCCAACTTTCAGACAGGTTGCTCACGTCACATCTACGTCTTCAAGCTCAGTTGGAGGCTGCTCAGTAACGCTCAGCCATCACCGGAAAAGTGCTTCTAATATCCTTTCACTGGTCTCCGTCCAGAGACACGGGATCTGTTGGTCCATTATATATACAGTCTATGCTCTGAACAGACTTTGAGAAGATTAAAGTCACCATCTCACGTCTAACCCTAAACGGTTTTACTCTGCACACCAGGGGCCCTGACCAAGCACTCTGAAAAATGATGCCAAGGATATCCAGAGCGTCAAAAAGTGTCGCCAACGGGTCCAGACCAAGCACTACCCAGAGCGTTAAAAAAAGTATTCAACATGCTGGAAGTGAGAATGTGTTGTGGAAACAGTTTCTCATTAAAACAATTTAAAAGAACAGCTACTAAATGGACCTTGAGGTGAGATTGTTTTGTCAACTGTTGTTTCCAACGGTCTGTGGGATGGATCGCCCCAATGTTTAGTTCAGACATTCATGGTCTCAGAGGATGAATCCTACTGACATTTTACCACTTTTAGATAGCCTAGATGCCAGCCGAACTTAGCCCCGCCCACAACATTTAAGGTTGAGAAGTTGGGTCTGGACTTGATCCGTTGTGGAGCAACTATGCTCGAACCAGAGCTGTTTGGACCAATCAAACTGTCAGGGCGGGCTTTATACGATGATGGAGAGATGATCAACAGTAACGTAATCAACTACGTCACCAAAGAGCGCTTGGGTTGAATTTGTTTACAACAAAGATGGCTGCCGCTGGAGAATTGAGATGTGTAGATTCCGCCATTGCGTCTGTTATAGAAGATATCGACAGCGCATTCATTTTAAAAGAGGAACAGAGAACCACGATCAAGGCATTTGTCGATCGGAAAGATGTTTTTGCCATCCTTCCTACGGGTTTCGGCAAAAGTTAAATTTATCAGCTGGCCCCGATGGTCACTAAGAAGATGGGGCGCTCTGATTGGTTGTTGGTCTATCCAATTGAGTGTAGAAGCATTTTCTTTCCTGGTTCGGTTGAAACACGCCCTATAATCACAGCCCAATGGAGCAGAATCAGACTCAGATTCTGACTAGAATCTGAGTCTGATGACGTCAGGCTAACTTTTACTTGTTGGGAAATCAGATCAGCCCAAAGATCTCTACCTCTGAATCTTACTTATACCTTTTCTTATTCCTTAGGCATGATAACACATTAAAGTCATTTATTTTCTCATAATACCTGCTAAAGAGTTCCTGTTTTGCTAAGTGAACTCATCAGCATGATAAGTGAGTAACAATATGGGAAGTGGTACGTTGGCAGTAGCAAGTGAGCTGATTTACTTGATGTTTGCGCGGTGGTGTTAGCTGAAAAAATACCCAGGTAAGCTACATGAACGTTTACCCAGAGAACTTAAAGGTACACTGTGTAGGAATGTCTCCCATGTAGCGGTGTAATTGTATTTTGCTTTCAAAGGAATAGTGCTCTCTAGCGCCTCGCTTTTTCAAAATGCGTGTTGCATCTACGGTAGCCGTTATGTACCAAGAAGCTACGACAACATGTCTTCCAATTTTCTCGGCATCAGTATGATCCTCCATTATGAACTGAAGGGCAGTTGCAGGCTTTCAGATTTGCCGGGGCGGTGATAAGCGCCTCTCACTGATCTCCTTCTCCGTTTCAGCTGGTTTCAGTCACGTGACGCTGGCTCTGAACGGAAACGCATTGTGGATTAGCTAGACAGGTCGGCTAGTGCTCTATGTCCCTCTCAGCCATTAGAGTTTTTTAATATGGCGGAACGACATGGAAGCCTCCTTGGACTTGCCCGTCCAATGTAAATACAGATAAGAAATTCTTCGCTTACGAGGATAAGTCAGATCATTGGCAGAGGTCATTTTACACCAATGAGGAAATATTTATGAATGAAGACATCGATTTTAGCTAATAAAATACTGATAACACTACACAGTGTACCTTTAAAAAAACAGTCCACCTGGTTACATTTTGTGACTTACGCCTGCAAGACAAACAAAGACAGTGACAGCCGTCATCTTTCTTTGACTGAATGTATTTTATTGTAAAGCTATAAGGAAGGAGTAATTACAAGATATCATTTCTTTGATTTGCTCAGCAAAAATGAAAGACCACAATTCATTTTTTTTAAATTCAAACATGCGGATGCTGATCAAAAGAGAACAGATGAGGCTGAAACAAACACATCACCCAACTTCCTTCAAGAAAATTAAAAGACCAAAGGAAAAAAAAACAACAACAAAGAAACTAAAGAAATGTTTGTTTTCGGACTCAGCCGTGACAAAAATGAGAGAACGGAAAGGAAAGTGGTAAAGCCGATGGATGATTGGAGGAGAGACGCGGTCGTCCTCCGCTCTGAGCCTGAATCATCACTCCTACATTTAATAGAGCCTACGGTACTTAAGACAATATAATCCTACGGGTTCAGGGTCAGATTTCCTTCACGTTGTTTGAATATATATACTTTTTCATCTTCAATTTTTTTAAAAACCTACACTTGCATGTACATAAAACTGTACAAAAAACAAGGCATCACTAGCATTGTTCCTATATAAATATAACCAACCAACAATTAGGCTACAAACGTGGACTTTTCATAAAAGACAAAAGTGATCCGGCAGCTCTGTCCTGCGGTTTTCTTCTCCTAGTTAAAAAAAACAACCTAACAAACTGAAATATTTCCTACTCCATCCTTAAAGTACGGAAGCTCGGAGCCGACATTTTCATTTTTTATTTTTTTTTTAGGTCTGTTATCTCCAAGAGCACGGAAAACTAACTCAAGACGAACATTTTTACTTTACAATTCTAAATCAATTATTCTTGGATACTTGGACACCATATCCCTAGGATAATGATTAGTCATCATCTCCGCTAAAAATTGAAGTTTTTTGTGATGATGACTTAATGAATATTTTATATTTTATATATTTTATGTTGTGCTGATATTTTTGTTTCCAAACTGCTGCTCTGAGATCACAATTTGTTTAATCTTATTACCTCAAACTGATCTAATGATTTCAAATTGATCACCCTATTTACTTTTGTAAGTTTAAAGTTTTTAATATATCAGCTTCTGGTACTTTTGTAACTCCGTAACAACCTGTTTTTGCAGAGCTCTTTTTTTCATTTTTTTACATATCGTGTCAAAACAAAAGCATTTCAAAACATCATCTCATGAGTTTTGTGATAATATATTTACTTGAGATAACAAATTAAGCAGCTGTAGTTCTATTATTCTAAGATAACGGCATCATTTTCATTATCTCATGATGTAATTGTATCTTTCTGGCTCTTTATGTAAACATTGTCTTAACACATTGTCAATCGTGGTTGTGACTTTATAGTAAGTTAGGAATTAAGTTGATGTGCTGCTCATGTTATTTTTAAGGCTAATCGTCTCATATCCCAAGGGCGTACTCACACTTGGCCCAGTTGCCTTTAACCACGGCGAGCACAATTGTCCCGACTCCCCCGCTGGCTGCACTCACACTGCAAGAAAACATTCAGGGCCGAGCACGCTTACGTGTTTACATTGACATTAAGGTTAAGTACCCGACCCGGGGACGTTTATTGATCACACTAATGCAACTGTGCGGTGCCCGAGTCCAACCGCACCGTGCCTGAGTCCAACCGTACCACGCCCAAGTCCAACCACACCGTGCCCGAGTCCAACTGTAACGCACCCGAGTCCAACCGTACCACAGAGAGTCAGCTTGTTGGATGTGAGAGAATAATGCAGGCAATGCAGTGGTATAACTCAGCCTCCAGTCGGATATTTAGAGGCAGTCATATTGAAACCGGTGACGTTTGTGATTGGTAAGCGCAATATTTACTGAGTAATATTTACTGAGCAGTGCCTCAGCAGCCAGCTCTGCTTATCAGAGCAGATTTCCAGGCTCGGCGGGCGCTCAGATGCAGATGTGAAGATAAATTCTGCCGAATAAACTGATGCGTACCGTGCCCGAGTCCAACCGTAGCGTGCTCTGGCCCGCCTCTTTCAAGCGTGCCCGGGCACTGAAGGATCACACTAGTCAAACGAACCGGGCACAGTTTAACTTGGCCAAGTGTGAGTACACCCTGAGAAATCGAACCATTATCTTGTGATTGAGATAAGTCATGAGCACAATCTACGTAACTCCCCTTAAATTACCCGTTAGCGTTCGTGGCCGCTCTCAGCTTCCGTAGTTTCCAAACCTTAAGTCTGAGAGGCCTGACTTCGTGTTTGGGGTTCAGTGTGAAACAAACGGACAAATGCCACAGTTTTACTGTTGGGTTTGTGTCAGGTTCTTTGTAGAATCCGTTTTTCCCGATGGAGTAAAAGAAACAGAAAACACAGTCTGCCCGCTCATCACATCATTTACACTGCCGCGTCTGGTAAAAAACAGCAACGACCATTTATATTCATACAATATGTCTATAGCAGTGTTGATTTCATAACATTGATTAAAAAAAACAACTGCGACAACAACAAAAATGTATAATATTTATAAAGTTGGCTTGTTTCATGCTCAGCTGGAGCCTCCAGCCTCAGTATAATGCACACCTAAAATAAACAGCAAACCACTCCGAACTGTATCACATGAGTTCATGAAGAACAAGTCTGCGGCTCTCATGTTGTCACTTGCTTTTCTACTTTAGACGTTTGTACCAATTAAGGTCACAGAATGAATGGACTATGTTCATGAACAAAATCAAACAAAAAGCCACAAAGGCATACAGCAGGTATTTGCAGAATGTAGAGTTGTTGAGCTACGGGGGGGAAAAGATTGCAAAGTAAAAATAATTTAGCCCAAAAATGACAATAAGGGTGTATCACAAAGAGAGAAACGTGGCACTCAACATGTCATGGCCCTCATTGCAGAATAGTACTATTTTTAAAAACAGCTGAATGGTTTTTACCTTTCTGAAAAATGACTTTTCATTAGAAATGTCAGGCATTTTCAGCTGCAAATGTGTACGCTTTGTCTCAAACATAACTAATTTAACCTTTTTAAAATGAAAAAATAAAAAAGAATTGCAGTTTTTATGTTTTAAATCAGCTGCAACAACTACGTTCAAGCCGTTAGATTTAAAAGTTCATGACAACAGCCTGATTATTTTATTATATTTTGCCATGCCAAAGCGTTACTTAATTCCTACACACAATTTGTGAAGTAATCATGTTGCCATCCTGAACTTTTTGCACGAATACACTAAATAAAATGTCATTTTTCTAGAGGTACAAGCACTCAGATGAAAATAAGTCTGTATGGCTCCATCTGTTTGAAGCCGTTAGCTGTTTGAAAGTGGCTTTAATGTGATTTTGAGTTGCCTTCAGAAGGATGCAGATGAGGCTCAATCTATAGATTCTTAAAAACACATCACGTTCAGTTGCTGTAAATGAAGGATTGTTCAGTTTGTCATTGTTTCACTTGGATGTAATTTTGCCCAAAGCTGCGTCTTATTTCTGCGAAAAAATAACCCATCAATGCAAACGTCCCAAACACATAAAAACAATGATTACATGAGAGGCACAAACTTGTTCCAGAGTAAATATTAGTGGACAGAGGGAAAAGAGAAACGATGATTTCACTCCAGTTATAATGTCACTCACAGAGTCGGACTGAGGAGAAGAGTGGAGGGGGAAAACATTGAATAAAATGTGCATTTAAACAAAATTAAGCTTTCAATAAACTGCAACAGACTCCGAAAACCCCAAAAAACATTCATGTTTTACTGTCAGTTTCCACCGCACGGCTGAACTCACAGCTACAACAACATGATTCATAAAAAAAGAGTTTCACAACTGGATCAGTGTGTACGCAAAATACATCGAAGTGTTAAAAGTACGAAAAACGGGAAAGGCTGCGTCTCAAATTGGGCTCTCTCAACAAATAAATACAATTGAGTTTGTTATTTATTATTCAACTTATGTTGAACTTTTGAAATACTCATTGTAATTTAGTTATTTATATTCATTTGAACATTGATACGGATGTTTTGTGAATGTGGGGTAGACTTACTATGTGGACTTTACTTATTTCTTTTACATTCAAGTCAGTGATTCAAACGTTTACCAATAGAAACTTCACGACTACAACTTCTGTAACAATTTTGTGTTGTTATGTAAAATACAGTCGTTCCATGAGATATCATTTGGTTTTAAATGTAAATGTAAGAACCAAAGAAACAAAAAAAAAAGGAGTTGATTGTTATCTCTTACAGCTGCATTTTTAGGCCACTTGGGGGCAGCAGAACGAGCTGTAAACACAACATCTTACATATTATCACTCTCCTTTTAGTTCTGGTTTGGTCTCCACCAACTCCTGAGACAACTAGCTGTCTCTTTAGCTGATACATGCTCCACTATGTTCACCAGTGAGTCTCAGGGCTCCATTTTAACGGTCTGAGCGCACGGCGTGAAGCGCCTGGTGCAGGTGCGTTTAGGGCGTGTCCAAATCCACTTTTGCTAGTTTGATGGTGGAAAAAAGGGTCCGTGCGCCGGGCGCATGGTTCTAAAGGGTTGGACTTAGTGTCTTCATTAATCAGAGGTGTGTTCTGGGCGTAACATGCAATCAACCAATCAGAGATCATCTCCTATTCCCTTTAAAAGCCAGGCGCGTTTGGACCTTGGAGCATTGCTGTTATGATGGAGGATTTGCACCGTAATATTTGTATTAGTAATCTTCTGCATGTGTGTGCTGCTGTGCGTCCCTGTGTGTGCGTGTGTGTGTGTGTGTGTGTGCTGCTGTGTGTCCCTGTGTGTGTGTGTGTGTGTGTGTGTGTGTGTGTGTGTGTGTGTGTGTGTGTGTGTGTGCGTCCCTGTGTGTGTAACAAGCATAGTGTGCACGTGCTGTGCACGAGCCTAGGAGCATTTTACTAATGCTCTGTTAAAATAACAATGAAATGCTGCGTTACTGACTTTAGACCAGGTTTTTGTTGGTCAATGAAGCGATCACTTCCCGCTGCCTCAAGATTATTTATTCAAGATATTTATTCTGAAAACACTTGAGGCTGAACAAGACAGGAAATGCACCGCAAAACCAAAACTAGGAGCTAAAAGAAAGTAAAAAGCTCCGTAGAGCTGCAGAGATGGAGATAACTGGTTTCTTTGACATTACACACAGTCATTTGAATTATAGTTGTGAAAAATATGAATGATAGATGTAAAGAATAGATACAGAAGATATAGAAATAAACAATTTGAGACGCAGTCTGTGTTTTAGGAAACAAAATATTTGTCTGAAAGTACAGCAGTGGATTTCATACATAAATAATGCCCGTCAGTAGTAAACCAATATGTTTTTTAAAACAACCCAAAGCATTTTTTAGAAGACATTTACGCATTTCATCATCATAATCATAAATCAAGGGTAAACCAAGAGCCTGAAAACTACATTTTAAAATTAAGAAAAGCATAGATCAAGGACTGCATTATTATTCTAAACCAGTGTGTGTTTGGAATGACATTTTAGAGGTAAATGAATTGTATTTAATTACAGGATGATGCACGTCAGCGCTTAATGTAAAGGGATTCATGTGCAGACATATCAAAGCCGCTCTTTCCTCTGAATCCTGACTCTGATATCGGATTAATATCTTATTTGAAAGATAGATGGATACATCAAAAACATGAAGGGCTTTACGCAGCCTCAGAAATGTACAGACAACTAATTAAATAGAGGAGCAGCAGCAGCTGACCGAAGCTCTCTGTTTTAGCCAACGTGTTCTCTCTTCTGGAATATTTCAATGTAACCGTTTCACTACTTTGGCGATTCCATGAATAATTTTGGTTTTCTGTCACTGAAGCGGATTTTAAAGTGAAGGCAGCAGGACGGGAGGTGGACGCTCGGCATGCAGAGACACCTGCTGAACACACACACACACACACACACACACACACACACACACACACACACACACACACACACACACACACACACACACAGAAAGCTGTCAGAGTGTGTGACAGCAGCTCTCCTGGGAGTTTATGGGTAGATGGTGGTGCCTTAGGACCAACTCTACGCTTACACACACACACACACACACACACACACACACACATATATATATATATATATCTATAAATATATATATATATATCTATATATATATATATATATATATATATATATATATATATATATATATATATATATATATATATATATATATATATATATACTGTGTGTATTGTATATGTATTGTGTAATGCAATAATGTAACTGTAGATGTTTAAAAAAATCGCTTATAATGCCTAAATAAAACCAATTGATGAAACCAACTGGATAATGAAAAGGAAGTCTTTGACCTATCAGAGGACAGTTTTTTGACTTGTTTATTTCCTCACCAGAAAAAAAAACAGCACTTAAAAAAAGAAAGAAGGTGTTTGAGACTCCATTTGAATTAAAGACATCTCTCCATTACCTGGACTTAACTTTGGGACAAACTTTCTTACATTTAACAAGCTGGAATCTGACTTAAAGACCAAAAAGTCTCCAAATAGGATTCATACCTGTAATACGTGACTGTAAACACACACACACACACACAGGTTTGTGGCACTATCTTTGTGGGGACCCGTCATTGACATAATGCATTCCCTAGCCCCTTACCCTAACCTTAACCATCACAACTAAATGCCTAACCTTAACCCTTACCCTCACCCTAACCATAACCTAATTCTAACCCTAATCCTAAAACCAAGTCTTAACCCTCAAACAGACCTTTAACCCTGGGCTCCAGCATTTTGGCCCCACGAAGCTGTCCGGACCCCACAAGTATACTGTACTCCTGGTTTTTGGACCCCACGAATATAGTTAAACAAGCCCCCCAGCCTCCCACACACACACACACACACACACACACACACACACACACACACACACACACACACACACACACACACACACACACACAGTGTTGGGTCAGAGGTTTTTCTTTGAGGTAAAGCCAACACAATGCCAAAGGTCACCAGGGGCCACCGGAGGTTGCTTTTCGTCTTCGTGGGTTAATTGGTGCCAAAGAGTGGAGGTTAAACTGGCGCTACATGACTCTGACTCTGGCCTCTCTCCTCTATCTTTAGCTGAGACAGCACAACACACTGGGCCACCTGGGAGATCCAGCGGCCGGCCGGGCAGCCGTGCATGCATCACGGAGAAGAAGAAAAAAAAAAAGACTTGTTCACGGTGAAACGGCGAAGCGTAGCAATGGGGAAAGAGAAAAAGGAGAGTCGATGTGGACCTCCATTTTGGGCCTGTAAATAATCAGTCAGAGTTCAGAGCGCTGGTGTTAAATCACCTGGGGAAGACGGGGAGCGGGAGAGACCGCGGCGGCGCCCGTGTACTCTTAATGTCCGTCACTGGGAGGGTTGAACGTCGTTTGAATGATGGTTGATTGATGTGCAGGGGGAATACTGTCACTGTGTGTGTGTGTGTGTGTGTGTGTGTGTATGTGGGAGATACGTCGACAATAAATCAAATCACCTTCAGAGAACTGGAGGAGTCGTGTTTTGAATCGCGTTAACATCCCCCCCCCCCCCCACACACCGAGCCTCCGCACATCAAAAACAAATAAGTACAATAACAACCAATTAAGCACCACAGCTGAAATGGGCGAGCACGACAAATAAAACACCAAAAAAACTAAGAAAAGAAAGCTGCCGAATGCAGCGTTCCGATTCGCTCAGGGAAGGCGATTGTGCGCCTAATAAAACGAGATTGCACAAACCCGTCCACGGCCTCGCGGTGGCCCCCGTTTTGCTGTGCGTTTAGGCTTTGAAGGCGTCGCAGCCCGAAGGCGTCGCTTTTGATGTTCCTTCTGTGATTCTGGAGGGGGGATGTTCACATCACATCACACACGCTGCCGAAAAACAAATGACAAGTCATTTAGTCTCATAGTCATTCTCTGCCAACAGGGGTGAGATAATCCCACAGCAGCTTTTCTTTGTTTCAGGAAATTTAGAAATTAGAAATGAATCAATTATTTAAAGCGAGGCAAATATCTCCTTGAGGAAGAGGTGTGCTTAATTTCTTTTGGTTTGGTTTAATACCTTTAAAAGAGACCTAATATATACATTTTTCAGGTTCCAAATTATATTTTGTGTGTCTACTAGGACATATTTACATGCTTTAATGTTATTTAACACTTTATTTTTATCATCCGGCCCATGGCTGCTGAACATGTATTCCCCCCTCTGTCTGAGACGCTCCGTTGGAGCGCCTGTCTCTTTAAGAAAGAATTGGCCCAGTCTGCTCTGATTGGTCAGCGTTTACAGATCTCCGGAATCTCCGCATCTGTGCGCTGCTGTCGCTGCCTCTGTACAGTCCGTAAGCCAGCCTTTACACCGCGAATAATCACCAATACAGGCTTCTAAACCAAACACTACACAACTGGATATCTTCCAGCAGGAATAGCTCCTGAAATTGGGGAGATATTAACAACATTTGCAGCCAAGATTAAAGACTAAGATGGGGACTCCCATCTTATCTCCATTCATTAATTCCTATTCAAAGGATTAAGGCCGGCTACAGACTGGCTGCGTGGCTTGAGCGTGTCAGCTGCGTGGCGTGTCCGTTTTTATTTCGGCTCCCATGTTAACAGGTTCAAGCTTACACACTGCCTACGTGACACGTGGCGCCGAAAAAAGGGTGCATGCTAGAAATAGGACCGACGCCTATTTTTCACGCGAAACGCAAGCGTGTTGGATGCCTTTCCAGGCAAAATAGAATAGGAAAAGATGTTTATATGTCATTTTGACACAAATACATATTAATTATCTAGGTTTTGACATAAATGCAGATAGAAATGTAATTTTAAAAAATAATAAATAATTATTGATTTTCAAATATTGCACCAAATATTGCACCAAACAGAACAATATTCTGTAGCCTATTTTGCCATCAATACTGCAGACGTTGTCTTTGCTGTAGGCAAATCAGTATATATTTATGTTTAACATGAAGTATACTACTGCTTGAGTGCAGTAAATCAATGGGAAACATCCATGTGCCACGCAGCCGCCACGCAACAGTAACGCCACGCTCACGCCACGGAGGCAGTGTGTGGCCGGCCTAAGGTGGATAGTTTGGACAGCAGCACACGATGGAAATATTAGAAGAGGTTGTTGTAAGATCTCTACGAAGTTTTGTATCCACTTGGGGTTCATACCCTATGGTTGAGAAAGATGTACGTGTGATACGAAGGTAAAATATAATCTCATTCATTCTTTTACTCGCTTGACTCTTGACTTGTAAACTGAACTACTCTGGCGTATTCTTTGCTTTGTTCCAAGACTTCAGGACTCATTAAGAGACTAAATGACTTGTTAGGGAGACTTTTCGCTGCTCACTGTGCCTGTCCTTTTCATCCATCCCGTCTCTGCTGGTGTGCATCACTACAGGTGAAATCTCACATTACCCTCAGTGGCCATTAACACGAGGCCCAGAATGAATGGACTTCCAAACTAGCTCTCTTTTACTGCCACAAATTATCGCCGGTAATGTGCAGAGCCTGGGGTTGTAATCAGAGTTTTCTCTGCCGCGCTGTGTGAAGAGGGTGCTAGTGGACTGAAGCATGTACAGGTGTCATTATTCCTGGGTTTCTGTGCGACTGCAAGCACCGCAGGAAGCGGCGCCCACCTCCCCCCGCTGCACAACAGCTAACAGGTTTAATAAATACTTCTGCTAAACGCCAAACAGCCCGGCCTCACACTGAGGAGGTAAAGAGGTGGGAACTAATGAGAGGCGACACTGACCAGAGAGCTTTTCCTCAGCAGGGAAACATTTACCACAGTGAGCGCAAACAACCCACTCGAACCGACCACAGCTGTGACGTGTAGAAAGAAACAGCTGCTCTGTACAACTGTTAAAGAAACCACAACAGACATTTTAAACATGTCCTCTGTGTATTAAAGTGCTCATATTATGCTCATTTTCATGTTCGTAATTGTATTTAGAGGTTGTACCAGAATAGGTTTACATGGTTTAATTTTCAAAAACACCATATTTTTGTTGTACTGCACTTTGCTGCAGCTCCTCTTTTCACCCTGTGTTCAGGTCTCTGTTATAGCTACAGAGTGAGACCTCTCACTGCTGTAACATCTTTGTTGGCAGTCGCAAATGCTCAGTAAGTACTGCTAGCTTGTCAGTTGCAGAGTATGAGGAACTCAACCCAGGGCCGCTGCGGCGAGGACTGAGCCTCTGTATATGGGCACATGCTCTACCAGGTGAGCTACCAGGTGAGCTACCAGGTGAGTTACCAGGTGAGCTAAGATGTTGGCAATCATTGATCCTAACTGATATTGTGTTACAATAACATTTGTGACGTTAATCCTTTGTGATGTTTCGACACTTAAGATATCTCAACAACCTAGATTGACATCAGACTGGCTCTGAATATTCATGTTCCCCAGAGGATGAACCATAACGACCCTGATGACCTCCCCGAACTTTCCTCTAGCATCGCCATCAGGACAAACTCGAGTAATGATTTGATAGTATCTCCAAAACGAACGAGCGAATTTTAATTAAATTAACCGTAAACATTCATGCTTCCCAGAGTTGGTGACGGCGATCTTTCTTCTAGCCCCACCATCAGGCAAATTTCCTCAACAAGGGAGAGTATCTCCAAAACAATTGGGCAGATTTTAATTTAAATGTATCGTGAATATTCATGTTCCCCAGAGCATAAAGTAAAAAAAACATTTTGGTGATCTGATTTGACTGATCTTTCTTTTAGCTCCACCCTCAGGCAAATATTGATGCTTTAGCTTTAACTCCGGAAATAACAAAATCCAAACATCAGCTTGCTGTGACATTTACTGATCACATTCCTGCTTCCCAGAGGATGAACCTCACAGTTTAATGACCTCTCAACTATCTTTTCAAGCGCCACATTCAAGACAAACTTTAAATTTTGTTATATTTAAAGGTCCAGTGTGTAACGTGTTAAGTTGTTCATTATCAAAATCTGTGTTGCCCGTTCACAAACTTGTCCTTCTTCATGAATATTTACCACCTCCATCAATTCCAAGTATTCCTATTTGCTTGAAATTTTACATTTGCGTTCACATGAACTTGGGTAGACGCTCCATATTCATGCTCCATCTAGAAATACGTTAGCCGGTAAGGGACATACAGGACGTACTGCTCCACCTTTCACGTTGTCTCTGTCACATGATAAACTCACAGCTGCTGCTAATGCTGCTAATGGGTATCGTAGCTTCCCGGCCCCGGAAACTTTGAAAAAGGAAACATGGAGGACCAACATGTATTTAAAATCCAAATTTCAGGAACAGAGAGTCTTCTTCTTCGCCCCAAAAAAAGAAAAAGTATATTATAAAGAGCAAGAGACCGGCTTTTTGAAGCGCAAAGGCTACCGTAGCTGTAATACGTACTTTGATCTGCGTGATGCGAGAGAGTTGATTGCGATATATGATCTCAACGCTGGATGGGAGAAATTCCTACACATTGGACCTTTAACTACCTGTAAGGCTCAAAGAAAACTTGTTCATTGAATTGATTGAATTGAAAATTGATTAATCCATACGGTTTTAAATGTTTTTTTCTGTCCACAGCCTAAAGATATTAAATTCACGATAATATAAGAGATTAAAGCAGCAAATTTTCACCCTGAAGTGAAGCTGGAAGAAAAGGTTTTGACACGTTTGCTTGATATAAAAACGTAGAATTTGATAGATTATCAAAACGGTTGCCGATATATATTATAGTTTTTGGTTGACAGACTAATAGCTTCAGCTCTACAATAAACAGCCTCAAGACGATGTAAGCGGGACTTCCCACGTAACGTTTCTTTGACGTGTGAGAACATCATTTCACGCGTAACACACAGTGGAAAGTCATTTTAATAATGGAAAATTATTCATTTAATCATTAATCATTGTTTTCATGTGACTTTTTTTGGATGGCTGACTGTAAGAATTAATTTAACGGTCATTCACGTTCGGTTTTCATGTTATGGTATACTACTGACAAGAGCATTAGTAATATAATCGGTACTCAGCTTTGGCCGATTCACTGACTGAAGCACTCAGAACTCAGGTTTCTTTCGGTTTCTGAATGAATTGGTGTCGGTGCACCTCGGATGACTTTGTCCCCTCATAGACCCACTCTGAAGTGTTGTAAAGTTGTAGAGGAGAGAGAAAACAAAATAAGAAAAAGTCTTGTGTTTGTAACTCGGCACCGTCGGTGATGCTCAAGAGTCCAGGTACCTGCAGCGTGACGTGAACGCCGCGGCGTCGTTTCTCTGTACAGGCGGACGTTTTCAGTCCATCGATCTGACGTAACGTGAAGGTCTGCAGACAGCACGACAGCCACTGATCCACACTTAACAGCCACGGCAGTTTCCTCCATCACTGTTTGTAGTATTTACAACTCTGTACACTGAAAAAAGACGGCAAAAAAAAAAACCCTAAATGAACAAACCTGAAAAAGTTTTCAACAGCAACTCCGGAGATTGGAAAACAGCGTCTTTCGTTGACGACAAGCTGTTCCTGATTTAAAAACGAGCCCGGTTGATTTGATGCAACTCGGCTCAAAAATGTATTTTCCCGGAGTCGACGGAGAAAAATGAAAAAGAAAATCAGGATAGATAGCGTTACACAGTATAGTTAAGTAGGATTTACAAAAAGTTCCTCCCTTCCTCCCCCCCGAAGTTCGTTTTTTCTTTTTCTATTCCGATACAGCAAAAAAGCCTAAAGCAACGCACACAAAATCCAACTGAAATACGTGAGTAGCTAAATAGTTTTCCATTAAATTATCACAACGATGTGGTGTAGTTTACATTCCTTCCGCAGCAGCAGGGGCCACGTGTTTTCTTCAATTGATTTTAATTACTTCTATTTTACATTTGATTGGTTTCTAGAGGAGGGTGGTGGTGGTGGTGGTGGGCGGTGGGCGAGGGTCTAAAGCCTTGTACGGTAGATGCAGTTATAAAAAGGGAGAAGGGGAGTCGGTGCTGCGGCACAGCGAGTAATAGGCACAGGGGGCGGCAGTGAAGGGGCGGGACCGGTGGTGGCGAGCAGCGACGGAGGGATGATGAGGGGGCGTAGAGGGGAGGTGATCCGCAGATTCAAGGTGGAGAGCTGCGCCCTCACAGGTAGATCTCCCTCTTGGAGGTTTGGCCGCTCGGAGTAGCGGCCGAGCGATATTCGACCGCCTGGCTCAGCGGGATCTCCTCCAGCGCACAGTCTTTACCGGACGGGTCTCCGCTCCCTGGGTAGGCACTGCTGTAGGGTGTCATGAAGCGCATGTTGGCCACTTTGGCGCCAACGCCACCACCTGTCCCGGGCTCCTCCGTCATGGGCCTGGGGCTGCCGTTGACCATCAGCTGCTCCTGCCCGTCCATCTCCTGGTAAGGCACGAAGGTGGAGAGCTTGGGGGCGTTCTTGCACACCTTGCGGGTGGGGGAAGGCTCGCCGGGCATCCAGCAGGAGTCGGAGTGCCCGAACTCGGTGCACTCGTGGGTGCAGTTACCGGTCATTGCCACGTCGGGAAGGGGCCTGAGGTCTGCAAAGAAAAAAATCACAGAGACAAGGAAGAGGGTGAGTAACATAGAAACAACAGGGGAGGATAAAAAGATCAGAGATGGAGATGAAGTTGAGGAACAGAGCTCTCATAGGGCAGGCCAACTGTCCATATTTGCTATGGCTTTATTTTGTATATCTTCTGTTCTCAGACTTGTACAGAACCGGGCTGTTCTGATTAACTATTCGTACATATAGCTACGAAAAGTAATGCACTGTAATCCGTATGTATTCCAAGTATTTATTACTGTCAGCAGCACGTTGACTGCTGCAGTATAAGAGCACGAAGATCCTCGTAGGGAGGAGGTCAGGGATGGGATCAGGGGGGATGTTTGGCTCCTAAAACACAGAGCTTTAAAGAGGGGGAAGCAGAGCTCATGTCCTGAAGAAGTTAAGGAGAAAACACAAGACTTTCACCAGGAAACAGGTGATCATGTCCTGAAGAAGTTAAGGAGAAAACACAAGACTTTCACTTTCAACTAACTCTGTTCCAGTAGAACTACATGAAGCAGGTCATTAAATAAAAATCCAGCTCCTCTGGCACCACCATTTGTAAAAATCCACCGCTCCCTGTTCAGATGCACCAATCAGTTGCCGGGGGGGGGGGGGGGGTGGTGTCTAACTGTGTGTCAATCACCGCTCATGCACACGCATTCATTCTCCCTTGTGGGGGGAGGGGCTTAGGAGACCATTTTGGTCTTTAGCAGAAAGGGGGGAGGGACTGAGAAGTTGTTGATGTTCACATTTTTGGGCTAAGTCCTGGATCTTCCTAATCCTACCTACAGCACCTTTAAGCAGACAGGTGTTTTAACCCAAACCACAAACTTTTTCCTAATCTAACTAATCGTTTTGGTGTCTAAACTTAACTGCCGTCTCCGCAGGACGGTCACCTTTTGACGGTCACCTTTTGACGGTCACCTTTTGACGGCTAAATGTAACTGTCATGTGACCGGCCAGCGTCGCTGTAATTTTAAAGGATATCATACCAATTGTTGTGCATACATTTTTGTACAATCTAATACGAACCCGTTCATGAAAATCCGTTGACTGAACAACATGCACTGCCTTGCCTTTTCTCTATTGTACGTTTCTATGATGAACCAGTAATTTTTTACTGATGTGTCTACAAGTGTTTTCTGTCTTTTATTTGATCATTTTTCTGCTTTGTCTCTCTTTTATTGATATTTATGATGTTTTTGTTGTTGCATTGTCTTGGATACAGCTGCTTGTTTTTGCTCTGTGATTTTGTTTAATGCCTGGCTGCAGAACAATTTTCTCTTGAGATAATAAAGTTAAGAGTTAAAGTTGACGGTAAATAGAATTGTATTTGACAGAAAACAGATGAAGGTTGCCAGCCACAAACATTGGTATTTCTGTGTGTCACGATCTCTGTATAAATGTTGCTTTTGTCTCTTAAAAAACCCAACAAACCTGAGAGCGCAGTGTCACAGTATGGCAAGAGCGGGAGAGATGCTGATTAAAACTGTCTCTATCCCTTTATCCACACACACACAGCTCTCCATTTGAAGGGAATTAATTAAAGCTCCTGCGTATTTTTAAAGTCACTAATAGTTCACAAAGTGCCAAGAACGTTGCTTAATTTGTTGCATCCACATATCAAACGGCGACTGCTGAGCGTGAAACAAGATCTGCCGGTTTGAAAGGAGGAAAAAAATCACGCTCCATTTCGTCAAAAACGTTAATTATGTCATTCAAACAGCCAATTAAGGCAAAAATGACAACCCTGTAACTGCTTTTTTCTTTACCTACAATAAATTACACGATGTGAGGTGACAGGCACAGAAGATGCTTTAAAAATCATTTCATTTCTGGTTGTTTTCCCCTTATATTCATTGATATTGTCAACTTTAAGCTTATGATTTCTCCCCACTGGGGTTTTCTGTACTTTGGTATGATTCTAACTTTAATCCTGAGCCTCTGAGACAGACAGGAGGACGGACAGAAACTGACAAACAGGCGGACGCAGGGCTGAGTTAGCATTTAAAGAATCACAGCTTAGAATGGAAAAAGGTCAGAGATGGAAGTAGACATATCAATGCGTATGCAGAAAGTAACCTTTCTTCTGTGCGTGACATTAGATTATTCTTTGATACTGGAGGCTGGAGGGAGGGGCGGAGGAGGAGGAGGAGGGGAGTGCGAGTCCTCCAGGGGAACGGCGCTTATTTCCCAAAATGCCCTCTGCTTCATGCATAATTTAAATTCATTGCCTCCCTTTTTTTTTTTTGCAAAAGGAGCTACAGTCGGCTTTTCTGTCTGTTTGCGGGGTTGATGTGTAGGTTTTAATCCCGGGGAGAGCCGAGTAGCGACCGCGCTCCCCTCCCCACATTCTCACGCCCGCTACCGCCACCGCAGTGGATTTTAGTTTTTAAGCACTTCCCATGCAAAAGCAAGGTGCTTGCAAAAATGTTAAGTCATGTGCGAGTGGCTGCTGAGTTCAGAGCGGCTGTTTAATAAGTGCTTTGCCTCTGAACGTCGTGTCAGCAGGAGGCTTATAAAGCACGGGCGCCTGTAGAGCTGCACGGCTGAACAAACTCTCAACGTGACTCACTTCAACAACAACAGCAGAGAAAAAGACTCAGCAGCTAAGTTCAGCTGGGCTGCAGCCTCTAGAAAAACCTTGTTCAAACAACTACTAAGACCTCTGACGTGTGTCTGTAAATGGAAGAAGTTAAGGAGAAAACAGAAGACTTTGACCCAGGGAACAGGTGATCATGTCCTGAAGAAGTTAAGGAGAAAACAGAAGACTTTGACCAGGGAACAGGTGATCATGTCCCGGGAGTACTACTTAAGGGAACCGTTGTATTCACACAAACCACCATCTTTGTTCTTATTTTAACTCAACCCAGTCTCACGGCAGTTGTTAAAATGGTCACGTTATTTAATCTATTGATTCGTATTCACGTGGGACGTTTTTCTGGGTTTTTTCGTGGTGGCCAGCACAAAAATGTAAAGTAATGTATTTCAATGGGAAGCATATTTCGTGATCACAGCACGAAAACGGTAGGGAGTAGTACGAAGAGCCGAAAATCTGCGTAAGGAGGTTGGTCGGGGTGGTGAATGGGTCAAACAACACTGGACTTTCAACCGGGAGACCGGGGATCGTGTCCCGGGGAGAGACGTTTGCTTTCCCCGTTCATCTTTTCGTGCTGGCCACCACGAAAAAATGTGTAAGATAAACGTGTTGTTGTACACAAATCAATAGATTCAAAATAACGTGACAGTTACACGAACTGCCGTGAGACCGTGTTGTTTAACTAACCGGTTTTGGTGCCTAAACTTAACTGTTGACGCCGCATGACAGACACCTTTTGTCGGCCAATCTTAAAAGTACAGTGTGTAGTGTTATCAGTATTTTATTAGCTAAAATCAATGTCTTCATTCATAAATATGTCCTCATTGGTGTAAAATGACCTCTGCAAATGATCTGACTTATCCTTGTAAGCGAAGAATTTCTTATCTGTATTTACATTGGACGGGCAAGTCCAAGGAGGCTTCCATGTCGTTCCTGCATTTTGAACTCTAAAAAACTATAATGGCTGAGAGGGACATAGAGCACTAGCCGACCTGTCTAAAAAGATTTAATCCACAACGCATTTTCGTTCAGAGCCAGCGTCACATGACTGAAACCAGCTGAGACGGAGAAGGAGATCAGTGAGAGGCGCTTGTCACCACCCCAGTTCATTTGAAAGCTTGCACTGCACTTTAGTTCATAATGGAGGATCATACTTATGCCGAGCCACAGGAGAAGGAATCCTCGTCGCCAAAAAAAGCGAAAAAGGGAATTTAAAAAGGCAACGTGACACATAACGGCTACCGTCGTTGCTACACGCATTTGAAAAAGCGAGCGCTAGAGAGCACTATTCGTTTGAATGCAAAATACAATTTCACCGCTAGATGGGAGAAATTCCTACACCAGTGTACCTTTAACTGCAGCCGATGAAAAGACCGTCCCCTCACGGTGCCCTGAACCTGGCTCACATTCACCTTTTCTCGGCTAAATATAACTGTAACGACCGCTAAACTTAAGTGTAATGTGTCCGGCCGGCGGTCACTGTAATTTCACAGGATATCATAGAAAATGTTCATAAGGGCATACGTTTTGTGATGATATCATACAAAGCCTTTCATGAGAATGCGTTGCAATAAGACGTGAGACATCAGCAGGAAGGGGATCCTGACCCTCAGTATGAGTCACTAAGTACAATATCCAAATGTAAGTTTTAAGCCAACTATAGCATCTGAATGTCAGGAACTGAATTGTGACCTTTACTGACTCAGTGACTAAATCACTTCATAAAACACATTTTTCTAGACTTGCTTTGACATTATCTCGTCTGTTTATCGTGTTGTTCATTTCATTTTATTTATTCAATTGTCGTTTTTCTGTCCTTTAAAGCTGCCCTATCTTTTATTTTCACTATTACAATGATGTGTATACATGTGTATTGATTTGTATGTGCTTTTGTTTCTCCTGTCACAATACTTTTTACAATATACAATTCCTGCCCTGTGGCCACTGAGCATGTTTTTTTAAACCGTGTCTCAAGTGAGCCCCAAGCCTTTCCTCTCGTGCAACCATCAGCCCTTCCTAAAACTCTCAAGCGCTCTGTCTGAATAGAAAAGGCTCCAGCAAACACAGAAAATCCGTTTCCATGTGTAAAAAGTAAGTTTTAAAACTGCATTTGTGTTTGTTTAATTATTACACATCAAACATGGGGACGGCTGGTATTCCAGCATAATGAAACGGCACACATCGCACAGAGAGCGGGATGATCAATTAGTGTTGGGTTGGTGACATCAGAAAAGCAACATGGCGTTGACAAAGTGACAGAAACGTCGGGAAAAAGCGCTGACAAAGAAACAAAACTTTGACAAA
This sequence comes from Zingel zingel, assembly GCA_023566125.1. Classification (NCBI taxonomy): domain Eukaryota; kingdom Metazoa; phylum Chordata; class Actinopteri; order Perciformes; family Percidae; genus Zingel; species Zingel zingel. The sequence continues at coordinate 35,147,628 of CM042323.1, read as the reverse complement.
GTGACAAACGTAGAAAAAGCGTCAAAAACATTTAAGAAAAGTGACAGAAATGTCAAAAAAAGTGACAAAAACGTCAAAAAAGCGGCACAAACGGCATAATACGTGACTAAAATGTTTTGGACTGTACCAACAGAGTGAAACATTTTCATTCAAAAGGCGGCAAAACTTGGAAAAGTGTCAAAAACATCAAAAAAAGTGACAGAAAAGTATAAAAAAGCAACAAAAACCTAAAAAAAAAAATGTGGCACAAACTTCATAAAAGGTGACTTTGGACCGTACCAACAGAGTGAAATCCTTGCTGGATTAATCAAGGTATTTCTTCTTCTGAATGGGGCACTTAATTCCTGCCCTGGGGCCACTGAGCATGTTTTGGAGCCCCAAGCCTTTCCTCTCGTGCGACCATCGGCTTCTTCTAAAACTCTGTAAGGCTCTTTTTAAATAAAACAGCCTCCAGGAAACACCGAAATCCGAGAAAACTGTCCGATTCTGAAATAAATGTATTTTGAAAAGGCTTTAGAATCCATCCAAAACAAGAAATTGTGTCACGTCAACCCTCTGACTTTGTATTTTCCGAGTATCTGTCCTCTTTGTGCTAACCCTCACAAGTTCCTTTACAGACGATCCCGTTTGTCACTTATACGAGCTCTCCGACACTTGTCAGAGCGGAGCGTATTTCTCGGGGGAGCCATCTCTGAGCAGGTGATGTTTTTACGAGTATAAGAGCAGATAAACAGGAAGCTCAGCTTCTGTTCAATCCCTCCGGTGGTAGCATGACGTGATCAAACTGTTGCATCACAACTCATCTCAAATGAAAGCAAGTCATGTCACAGATATGTCACTTACACACAGAGACCGACATAAATAATAATAAAAGAACATACACACAACATAAGAAAATAAATGTATATTACATTTGTTTCTAAAGTTATATTTGCATGTTAGCAGAAAAAGAGTTTTCACTCCAATTGCTTCCTCTTTGGCCATTTTTTTCTACTAAAGTTTGCACAAACATTTCACATTAAAAGCTTTCTAGTGGCTCAAAGGGCTTACTCACTCCCATGCCTGGCACATTTTTAAACGTGCAATATAAGCAAGTAAGTAAGTGGTATGTTTCCTAGATATCGGTAATTTCATATTTCGATATATATCATTATATATAGCATGTTTTCTGGTAATTAGTTAATAAGTAAAGCCCTCTTTTTTGTATACTCCTGTTTGAATTAAAGTACTGAGTGTTCTTTTCATTTTATTGAAGGTGCTGTAGGTAGGATTGTGAAGATCCAGGACTTCAGGCCAAACAATTTGAACATCAACAACTTCTCAGTCCCTCCCCTCTTTCTGCTAAAGCCCAAAGCGGTCTCCTAAGCCCCTCCCCCCACAAGGGAGAATGAATGCGTGTGCATGAGCAGTGATTGGCACGCAATTAGACACCCCCCCCCCTGGCCCTGATTGGTGCATCTGAACAGGGAGCGGTGGATTTTTGCAAATCTCACTACAGGAACTGGATTTGTTTTTAAATTACCTGCTTCATGTAGTTCTACTGGAACATAGGGTCAGTTTCAGCAAATATGGCAAGTAAGGCTTACCTACGGCACCTTTAAGAACTTTAGTGCAAAAATAACCATAACATGCCACAAAGGAAGAAACTAATTCCTTTGGGGACACTAGAAGGCTTTTTTAACATCTATAAAATCCACAGCAGGAAGTGCGGCTTCACTGACAATAGCTTGACAGAGATTAATCTACGGCACGACTCTTGTTGTACTGATTGGATTAGTGCTGTGGAAATGGACATAGTAATGAATGTATCAAGCTGAGAGGTAAACGAGGTGGAAGTGTTGAGTATGCATTAACAGCAATAAACAGAAATTTAAAACAGACAATAGTATGGCGAGAAGAAAGGAGGATTGGTTTAAACTGGCTGTATGAGTGTACTAGGTGGAGAATGAACTACTGCAAAAAAAATCCTCAATATGCACTCGACATATGACTAAAATAACGGCGTCGAATCAGAGCGTGACCCCGTTCTGGCCCTCGGCACAGCGATGTGTAGCTCTAATCACAGAACTTAGCCCTGGGCTGATGGGGGCCGTGTTCGTCCTTATTAAGCACAAGAACTAATTGGCTCTGCTTTGAGATTGAGCTAATTGGCGAGCACGGCGGGAGGAATAGTTTGGGCGGTTAGGGTGGGTTGTGGCTAAGATGTAAGATCAATGATGGGCTTGGATAACAAGGCCTTCCTCCGGTGGTGGACATGGGCAGCTTGGTGCCACTACGAAGGCAGATCAGATGCCGTTTTAACTTCTGCTGACTCCCATTAGTGACTAAAGCACAAACATCATCATCTGAGAATTTGATCACCTCAAGAATTAGATACAGACTTTACTGTGTTGTGTCTTGAGGCCTAAAGCCCAGTTCAGACCAAAAATCTGTGACAAGACGAGTTGGAACTTGCAACTACTTGCAAAAGCACCAATCTGGCAGATCTACCTTTTCCTAACTTTAACCAAGTGTTTTTGGTTGCCTAACCCCTACCGTACTTTAAGTAGGGCTGTCCTCAATTATAGAAGATCTTAGTCGACTAACTCGTGATTCTGTCAACTAATCGATTATTTCATTTAAAGCTATAGTGCGTAGTTTCTGTCGCCCCCATGAGGAATTCTAAATAACAACAACACTGTTGGTGCGTCCACATGATACAAGCCTTCTGTGATTGCGCACCACCCTCATCCCTCCTCCACACGGTTGCTAGTAGCCAAGGAGGACATGGAGGATTAAAAAAACATGATGGACTCTTTAGAAGAGGTCATTATCTTCACTTGAGTTTCTGCATGGGAAAGTCGCCGGACAACACGATTGCTGGATATACCAAATTAACTACACTAAAATAACTGGAGCGTATAGCTGAAAGGAACATTGCGACCGTGGTTGGTGAAAATAAGGCCCTACACTTTTCAGTGTCTATTACTGTATTTCGCTAAGAGGAAACTCTATATAGTATTAAGTTGCTGTGAGCTGTAGCCTACATTCACCACTTCTACACAGAGGCAGAACATAACGTAATCTCCGCCAAATCCAAGGTCCAAACGCGCCTGGCTTTTAAAGGGAATGGGAGATGATCTCTGATTGGTTTATTGCATGTTACGCCCAAAACACACCTCTGATTAATGAAGACACTAAGTCCAACCCTTTAGAACCATGCGCCCGGTGCACGGACCCTTTTTTTCCGCCGTTAAACTAGCAAAAGTGGATTCGTACACGCCCTAAACGCACCTGCATTGGTTGCTTCATGCTGTGCGCTTAGATCGTTAAAATAGGGCCCTATGAGGGCTTCAAACTGTTAATGTTTGTACGGTTGATCACAGAGACGTACATGGCAGCAGCATTAGTTTGTGATTGTAGGTTTCTCATCAGTATTTTAGAGACGTTTGAAAAGTTCTGGGTTAACCCCTGGAGGAGGAAATGCTATCTCTACAGTCCCCTCGGCGAGGCTCTGTCAGAGGGCCGTAACGCTGAATTCAAGGTTGCCTCTATTAGTCAAGGCTATTTAAAATGGAGTATCCCTCCTGAGTTCCCCCCCCCCTCCAACCCTTATCTGCACTCCTGAGTTTCAGTTAACCCCGGGGACCCTCGCTCGCCCTGACAGCCTCTCTCTCTCTGCATAATACACTGCGCTACCTTGGTCACCATTTTCCGGTCAAACTAATTAGATTTCAGAGTCCCCCCGCTTGGGAAAGATGTCAGTGGTATGAAATGGAAATAATTTCCAGATGAGTGTCTGACATTTTTACGCTGTCGACTAGAGTAAAGAGCCCAGTCGGATTGGCTCTCCCTTTCCCTTTTTTCCCCTCGTTTTCCTCCTCTTCTTTTTTTCCGCTTCATCACTTTAATCACAGAGATATGCTAAACCCTCGTGCTTCCCCTCTCTGCTCAGTCCTGGGTGATAAATGGAAGTGAATGTACACAAAAGACAGCTTCTCTTTTTTCTGCTTCTGCTTGAAGTGTTAATGTGTTTAATTACTTTGAAGCCGGGCTTATGTGTGTGTGTGTGTGTGTGTGTGTGTGTGTGTGTGTGTGTATATATGTGTTGCAGTTAGAGCTGCAGCAGGGAAACCTTCAATTAATGCCTTTTCTCTGTCGGTGACAATGGCTCCAATTTATCTTATGGGAACAATAGAGGAGTGAGAGGAGGTGCAGCCGCTCTGAACGCTCAAAGACATCCAGGAGAAAGGGAACGACGTGCTGCTGCTGCTTCCCCCGCTGCAGTGACTGGTGACGCCAACAACCCACACACACACACACACACACACACACACATACACACACACACACACACACACACACACACAAGAATACCTTAGTTTTAGAAACATGTCACTGACTTAGATTCACTCCCTTGAGGCTATAACCACAGAGCCGGGATCACAGTAGACAACATTTATGCTCTTCCGTGTGTTTGGGAGGTCACATTGTCAGATCAGATGATTATGGCATCTTAAATCTCTGTCTACACTTGGCTGAGAGACGTGTCAGACATAAGGTAGTGTCGCTTTGCCAGACCTTCCTCCTAGAGCTCAGATCGGGCCCAAAAAAATCAAGCCCGACCCTACACGAGCCCGGCCCGTCACATTAACTATAATTATAAGCTAGAGCCCGATTTAACCCTGAGAATCTTTAAATACGTGGGCCGTTATAACTGACTTTCTGAACTACAATTCCGAGTTGTTTGCCCACGGGTCAGGTCACGTCAAGTTCGGGCTCAGGCTTGGTTAGAGAATCTAAACTCTACTTCCTCCACAGCGCTGCAAAGGAAGGTCTGGCTAGTCCACACAGCATTCTGGGATGGGAGAAAAACGTGCTCTGGTTTATTGGCATTTCTTCTAAATATTGGGGGGAAATCTAGGCCTATGGTCCTATTTGAAGTCTAGTAGCCCTAGTAGGATGTGTGCATGTGTTGCAGACTTCAAATAAAACTCCATGTTCTACCGGACTGAAACATCCAGACTCGCAGCGCCGTGACCTCAGACTCTGATCATATTCCTACCACGACATTATCTGCTCAGATTTCTCTTGGAAATATAACAACAGGGTAGTTGTTTTTACGGAGCAGGGAGCACACATCGCTTTAAGCCCCAATCTGTATTCATGGTCACACACACACCAACTCGGTACGAATCCTTAGTTCAGTAATGATTGTACACACACACACACACACACACATATAGTGCGTCTCACTATCTTTGTGGAGACCCATCATTGACATAATGCATTCCCTAGCCCCTTACCCTAACCTTAACCATGACAACTAAATGCCTAACCTTAACCCTTACCCTCACCCTAACCATAACCTAATTCTAACCCTAATCCTAAAACCAAGTCTTAACCCTCAAACAGCCCTTTAACCTTGTGGGGTCCAGTATTTTGGCCCCATGAAGCTGTCCGGACCCCACAAGTATACTGTATTCACGGTTTTTGAACCCTACGAATGTAGTTAAACAAGAACACACACACACACACACACAGTCTTACGTGTTCTTGCCATCAGAGGTTCAGCGTGATCCTGGTTTATCAGAGTGTTATGCACTCTGTGTTCCTATAAAGATTTTACTAAACAGTAACCTAACCTTACTTTAAAATGTAATGATAATAATCAAAGAGACAATTGACACTGAAAGAAATCACGCTGCCTGCTAGGCTCATTCTCCGAAAAATCTCAACAAATATTTGATGGATTGCGATCACATTTTGGTACATATTCTGATGGTCCCCAGATAAAGCGCGCAAACATCCGTATAAGGAGGATGTCGGGGTGGATGGGTGGTTTTTTTCATGAGGGGGAGTGGAGTTTGTGTCCTAGAAGAAGTTAAACTTAACTGTTAGGACCGTTCACATCTCAACTGCTGTAACATCTTTGTTGTCAGTCGCACATGCTCAGTAGCTAGGTAACGCTTGAGCTAGCTAGCTGTTTCTCCAACTTCAGCCTGTACAAGGCAGGATTAGCCGGGAGACTTCTTCTAAACAAGGGCACACTTCCAACTTTGTGTGGAATACCTGCAGAACAGGGACATGGAAGTAGTTCTTTACAATTTATTTTGTAGATTAGGGTGAACTAGTGTGTGGTGTAGCAGTGTTTTGCCATTGAGAACGAGCTAGCATGCTAACGGTTAGCCCCCTAGGTCCCTCGTCTCGGCTAGTGACGTAGAAAGCCATGCAGATGTTGACCAGCTCACCCGGAGACTGAAGGCAGGACACATTCAGAAACCAGATCTCACTCTAAACACCATGGATGATTTTGTTTTTCAAAGTTTGTATGTGTGTGGAAGCACCAGAGACACAAAATAACCCCCCAAATCCCAGAAAAAGTGATTCTTTCATAATACGGGCACTTTAACTGAACTCTTCATCTCAGATTGATCCTTGTGTTTTGGTAAACTCAGATAGAAAGAAGACGTGGGAATTAATTAACTGGAGTCAGCTAAGCCTTTATTTTAGACATAATTCCCAATACACATTGGCGGATTATTTATTTATTTTTTTTGATATAGGTCGAAATTTTCATTTCTAATGGTCTCAAAAAGTCTTAAGTTTGACTTGGTGAAACCTGCAGAAACTCAGATATGTGTCTTTGTTTTCAGAACCAGAAGCATTGTGTGTGATCTGCTCTTTACTAGAGGACCAGGTTGTCCGTAATCTGCACAGCAGGAAATACAGCTTTTTGAATCCTATGTCTTTATTTCTTTCCCTCTTTTCTGTGCTGCCTCCTCCCTCCATCAGTCCATCCCTTCTCTCTCTCTCTCTCTCTCTCTCTCTCTGACCCCCCAGTCTGGCTCTGTGTGGAAACCTTGCCAGCTCTAATTAAACTTTGGGCAGATTAGAACTTTGCCTTGTCAGTCTTTATTCATGCTTAAACAAGTTATTACTTTTTGAGAAATTAAATTAGCCGGCAATTAATTAATCGACACAGAGCTGGGAAAAGGGGGGACGAAGGGGAGGAGGAACGGAGGGAGGGAAGGAGGTGAGGGGGAGATGAAAGTGGAGGAAAAGAAGACAGGAAAAGGGAGGGTGGGGGGGGGGAGAGAAGTCGGGTTTGGCAGAAAATGAAGGAAATGCAGATAGATTTATCTCAAAGACGGAGGGAAAGAAGAAAAAGGGGAATTATAGATGTTTAAATGTCATCTGTTCTTTCGCTAATTAGCGCGAGAGAGCGATGAAGATGAAAATTGTTTGGGGTTTTTGATTCCCCAACAAACATCAACATTTGATGCTTTCAGAAGTCTAAAACTACCCCCCCCCCCCCCCCCCCCCCCCCCGCCTCATGCGGTGAAGTTATTAGACAGACAGATTATTACTATTCCCCGGTTTTCCAAATCAAAAATAATTCACCCGTAGACTCTTTCTGAAGGCAGAACAACACCCAAAGAGTATCTACTTTGTTTCTCGCCCTGATGGGTTTTCTCGTTGATTTAACAACAGTGTCTGCTCCTCGGTGGCTCTGCTCCTGCCTCTGACATCGACATATTGACTGACATGTTTAAAATGAGTCCCTGTCCCCGTCCCCCCCGGCTTTAGCCTCCCCTCTGCTACCTGTGAGGTGTAAATCCATTTCCTTCTTTCGCTTTAAGCCCCCCGGTGTCGAAACCAACCAACCGAGCGACCAAACGACGCGGCAGCCGAGGCGAGGAGGCCACAGTCGATGGGAAATGACGTCGATGCGACAGAAGGTTTATGTAATCTCTTTCCCGGAGCGATTGGAGGATGTATAGCAACCTGTTCTCGCTCCAACTCGTCACATACTGAAGCTTGGTCAGTATGTGATAGTAACACTATTACACATGTAACTCTTTTTAGATCCAAACTCAAAACGTGTCTGTTTAGAATGGCTTTTAATACGTAGTGGTGCTGTGACGAGTTCCTCCTCCTGTTTCTATGTAACCTTTTTCTGATTTACCGTTTTCTACGTTTTTATTCTTTTCATTGTATGATATGTTGTTTTATTCTTGGTTCCTGGTGTAAAGCACTTTGGATACCTGCTGGTTGCTGTACAGTGCTATATAAATACATGTTGATTGATTGATAATTAACTCTGCTACAGAATTATGAAAAAACATTTTTTGGTGGAGCCCGGGGGAACCAGACGTCAGACTGAAGATCTAACCAACGCTTTTATTTGTAGCGTTTTGTATTTGAGAGTGGCGGCTGAAAGAGAAACCAAAGCAAGTAAAAAAGAAACTGCCCCGAGCTATATCACGTACAATAACACAGCAGCTTCTCCTGGTTATTAATATTTGACCACTCCATCCTGGTGTGTGTGTGTGTGTGTGTGTGTGTGTGTGTGTGTGTGTGTGTGTGTGTGTGTGTGTATGTGTGTGTGTGTGTGTGTGTGTGTGTGTGTGTGTGTGTGTGTTTGTCTGTGTATGTGTGTGTGTGTGTCTGTGTATATGTGTGTGTATGTGTGTATGTGCGTGTGTGTGTATGTGTGTGTGTGTGTGTGTGTGTGTGTGTGTGTGTGTGTGTGTGTGTGTGTGTCTGTGTGTGTGTATGTCTGTGTATATGTGTGTGTGTGTGTCTGTGTATATGTGTGTGTGTGTGTGTGTGTGTGTGTGTGTGTGTCTGTGTGTGTGTGTATGTGTGTGTGTGTGTGTGTGTCTGTGTATGTGTGTGTGTGTATGTGTGTCTGTGTGTGTGTGTGTGTGTGTGTGTGTGTCTGTGTATATGTGTGTGTGTGTGTGTGTGTGTGTGTGTGTGTGTGTGTGTGTGTGTGTGTGTGTGTGAAAGAGGTCATTAGAGATGTTTAGGAACATAGTTTGTTGTGTTTGCTTTGAATGCACAGACTGACCTGAATACAGAGATTCCGGCTGGAATGAGAGCTGGCACATCTGGCTGCATCTGTTTAAAGGGAAATTCACGCTCTCGTTTTTTTTTGGTAATTTTATACAAGGGGTGTTCGTGCTGCAAACCAGCAACTCCAGGGCACTCGTATCTGATTGGGAAGGATCATTTTTTGTCTTGTTTACTGAGATAAATGACCAACTATAGCCGGCCAACGATTGTATTAGATTCTCATTTCCAGACACGTTTATGCTTTTGTATATTGTTGCCAGATTTAACTGCACGCTACATTTACTCTGTTCGAGCTCAGCGGAGAAGTCTCGCCCCAATCCAAAAATACAATCTGGGGCTGTTAAGAGTTTCTTGAATGAATGAAAATGGCCACAGACGCGGCTCAAAATGTGGCGTTTGGGGAGGAGAAATGTCATATTAATGGCCGCCTTCTGCACAGTTCTACTTTCTGTCTCGGTGTTCTGTTGCGCTGAATAACAGTGAAATGAAATGAAAAGGTGTCTGGTAGTAATGAGGGGAATAATGGCCGTCGTGTCGCGGTGTTCCCCTCCTCTGAGTCTGTTATCTATCCTACATGTGGACAGGTCTGTGTGAACACCTGAGACCTGAGTCCATTACTGTGTCTGCGTGGAGTCCATTTTCCATTTAACTGTCCATAATTTTCTCCTGATGTGTCCGTCTGAAAAATGACATTTTAGTGTCAGAATGTTCTGGAGATATGTGGCTTGTAAAGAATGAGTCCAATATTTACTTTGGTGACTACGGGGCGAAAGAATCGCTGATAATCTGTGTTCACGTTCACTTCTCTCGTTGGAATCAACACACTCAGGACCGGCTACTATAGTCTCCTAAAGAGGCGTGGCCGTGGCCGTGGCCGTGGAGGAGCCCACGGGACACAGAGACAGGAAACTACTCTGACCTCTGGCACCACCTACAGCCTGTAGTGTGATTTGCAAATATCCACCACTCCCTGTTCAGATGCACCAATCAGGGCCAGGGGGGGTGTCTAACTGTGTGTCAATCACTGCTCATGCACACGCATTCATTCTCCCTTGTGGGGGGAGGGGCTTAGGAGACCGTTTTGGGCTTTAGCAGAAAGGGGGGAGGGACTGAGAAGTTGTCGATGTTCAAATGTTTTGATAAGTCCTGGATCTTCACAATCCTACCTACAGCACCTTTAAGCTCTACTTCTTCCAAGACTTCAATATCTTTGGGAAAGATCCTAAAATTCGACAAACAGCCGACCACACTGACGACACTGTTATGAAACTGTAAATATGATGATATCTGTGAGGAATGATGGACAAAACAACTGTAATAAGCACCAGATTGTTAAAAGAAGAAAACAGATTTTTTTTTTGTTTCCCTTAATGTTTCCGCCGAGACGGAGAGACGCGACTCTCGCTGTCACACTGGACTTACAGACCTGTCAACGTTGTTTTCCATGCATCAAACAATCACGGATGTTGTAGGTTTAAAGTGTTCCTGTTTACGCCTGTCTCTTGAAGTTAACTCACACACTCGCGCATCAAACAGGAAGCTGAGACAGTCAACCAAACTCGGTGACCCTCCCCCGTAACAGAAGCGTCCGTCTTTCGACTGTAAATAACTTCAACCAACCGGGAAAAGGGAGGAGGGAGTGAGAAACCTGCAGATCACATCTGAAAAAGGACCAAATTAGCGGCGAGGTGAAGTAAAATCTACACAGTGAAAGAAAGCCAAGCAGTCAATTATTAATAGTCCAAAAGGAAAAGAGTACACACACACACACACACACACACACACACACACACACACACACACACACACACACACACACACACACACACGCCCCTGTGGAATCGGCCTACTATGAAGGAAAAATTCAATTATCCTACAAAAGTGAATAAATTTGCAGCACTGCAGCCTGTGGCTGTACAGTAGCTGCTCCTGCCATTTCCCAGGATGCATTTGGAGATCATGTGTATGTATGTATGTATGTGTGTGTGTGTGTGTGTGTGTGTGTGTGTGTGTGTGGGGGTAATAAGGGGTCCTTTATTAATGGAACATCGCAATCTCTTAACTCTGTCACTGTGGAAATGCAGTCCAAGCTGCTCCTTTACATTCAGCAGTGCGTGCGTGCGTGCGTGCGTGCGTGCCTGCGTGCGTGCGTGCGTGCCTGCGTGCGTGCGAAACCGAGCTCTTGGGCTGCTGATGTTCCAGTTAAAACATCGGACTGTTTCTGATAAAAACAAAAGGGTAAATACCACACTGGACATGAAAAACACTCAAAAGTAAAACTGAATTAATCTTCATAAAGTTCAATTAAACACAATTAAACAATTCAAACAGATAGATGTCTCGGGTTTTTTAACTTTATGATACTGTGTCAGCCTGGACACTGACTGACGAATAGCTCCCCATGCTGTGTCATGGTTCCTGTACAATGTTAAAGCAAGAGGGGTAAGCGAGCATCCGGAAAGCGTAGCTCCTATGGCGACATTCTGATGCTACCAAGCCATCAGCTTCCGTCAGCATCCCATTGACTGCCATTCATTTTGACGTCACTTTGACAGAGAATAACTTTACATCTGAAGCGTTTAAAGACTCTATTTGTCCATTGTTTATTTCTAAAGAAACACGACAATGTATAAAAGGCTCCATTACCTTGTAGCTCACGTTATGGCTCCGTAGCAGACATTTTATAAAAATAGGCTAACGATTGTGTCATAACCACGAGACTTACTGTCTCATAGTAGAGGAATTACCGTATAGTACAGGAGGAGCTGAGAAGAGCCTGGGCCACCCAACCTCCTTTTACAACGCAAACATATTACATATTTAGAACAAATGTACTTACACTTTTTTGTTTGAGATGTGTAATATGTTTTTTTTTTTTAAATAAATCTTACTTTTTTTCCTCATAGTGAAAAGAGTCAACGTTTCATTTTTCACGCCTCTCCGTGTTGTCATCCGAGTGTGTTTGTGTTTGTCAGCAGCAGTTTTTCATGTTTCCTCACCGATCATTTCTGCCTTTTCATGACTCCAAACTGATCGTGTGTTCGGCGTGACGACTGTCAGTGTCTCCGCTCCGAGCCACTTCCTGTGTGATGTTTGATCTGACAGTAAGCGTCTACCTGCGGCTGATTGATGCCTTCTCATATGGCTGAGTGATGCCGCAGACAGATTGATGCTGACACGTATGACCAGGCGCAGAAAACAACATGCGACAGGCGTGTTGAGAAGCAGGAGCACAATGACAAGCTGTCCAGGTACCGTTATGTTGTCCTCAGGGTCTCAGGGGAAATTTAGACTTGTTTATGCTACAAGAAATGCCAGCATCGGTTTGTTATATGTGCACAAAGTTAAAGACTGAGTGGATTTCAGGGTGATTCTTTAGTTTAATTCAAGAAAAGAAAGCCGGGACAAAAGCTAAGTTTAACTTGTAAAAAATTAACAAGAAAAAGTATTTTTTAGGCCAAATTTTGACCTGTTTATACAAGCATCTCAGATTGTTGTTACTGTATATGTGCACAGTTTATGCTACAAGAATTGCCAACATTAGTTTGTTGTTATATGTGCACAAAGTTAAAGACTGAGTGGACGTCAGCGGGGTGATTCTTTAGTTGAATTTATGAAAAGAAAGCCGGGACAAGTTTAACGCTCTTTCAAGCATCTTAAAATGAGATTAACTCTCTCTAACTTTTATTCGCCACTTGAATATGTTTGTACATTCTTTCTTTTGTATTTTTTTTGTATTCTATACTTTAAATTTTTTCTTGTTCATTTTGTATGTGTGCAGTGTGTCTTTTATTGTGCCGCTATAACACTGACTGATATCCCAATTCGTCTTAATAAAGTATGTTTATCTATCTATCTATCCATATATCTATCTATCTAAATATCTATCTAAATATCTACCCATATATCTATCTATCAATCTAAATATCTATCTAAATATCTATCCATATATCTATCTATCTATCTATCTATCTATCTATCTATCTATCTATCTATCTAACTTTGTGTCCATCTTTTACCCTTTGACAAATATTCAACAACATGTAAAAAGAACAAAATGACGAAAACTGGACCACAGGAAGAGAAAATTCATTCTCTATTTCCTGGAAACACTCGAGCCCAACAAGAAACATAATGAATAATAGCTACCCTCCTTTTTAATGTTTACTCATGAATTCAGACGACGCTAGAGATTTACATCAGAGCGCCTCCTTATTTCAACAGTGATGTTTTCCTATTCCTCAAACTGAAAGGAGCCAGCTCGAAGGACTCTCAAACCATCTTGAAAAGGGAGCAAAAACTGTGCAGAGATAATTTGACTAAGAAACATCAGGAAGGCTGCAGATAATCTACCCTGACAGACTTCTTTTTTTCTTTTTTAATGGAGGAAATGAAGCGTGACAGTGTGTTTTTATTTCTCTCCCGCCCTGTGGGAAATGTGAAAGTAAAAGACCTCAAACAGAAGCAGAGTCCGTCACTGTGCATCGAGGCTGCAGCCCGGCGAAGCTGCTCTCTGGAGGAAAACTGCTTTACCAACTAAACTTCATGTGACAAAAACTGGTTCAGTGCAACTACAGTTGGTGAGAGAAGGAGCTACGCTGCAGCTGCATAATACAGAAGTAGGTGAGGAAAGGAAAGTTTATTTTACTGGGTATAGCACCTTTCTAGAACTGTCAATCTTTATAGTCAAAGACAAAAGCAAAACAGAAAATACAGACACAATATCAAAGTAATAAGTTAGATAGAAATAAAGTTTTTTATGATTACTTTTCCCTGCTCCAGATATGTGGAGCATAAAAACTGAATGCTCCTTCCCCCTGTTTAGTTCTGACTCTGGGGACAGAGAGCAGACGTGTCCCAGACCACCTGAGAGGTCTGGGTGGTTCATAGTGTATTAGCAGATCAGAAATGTATTTTGGCCCTAAACCGTTTAGTGATTTATAAACCCAGTAGAAGTACTTTGAAATCTATTCTTTGGGGCACTGGAAGCCAGTGTAGAGACTTCAGAACTGGAGAGATGTGATCCACTTTCTTGGTCTTAGTGAGGACTCAAGCAGCAGCGTTCTGAATCAGCTGCAGCTGTCTGATTGATTTTTTAGGGAGACCTGTAAAGACACCGTTACTGTAGTCAAGTCTACTGAAGATAAAAGCATGGACAAGTTTTTCCAAATCCTGCTGAGACCTTTAACCCTTGATATATTCTTAAGCATCTACGATCAGGGGCGGTTCTGTGGGGGCTAAGGTGGCCAATGCCCCCATAATATTAAGTCTCGACCCCCCTCTGGCCCCCCTAACTGTGGCAAATATTTTCATACAGTACATTTTAACTCCACCTTTATCCCCAAAGAGGGGATATTATTCATATGCAGTGATACATAAAATGTAGATTAGGAAATGAATGAGTATTCTTGTGTTTATTGTTATATGTATATCGTTAGTCTATTGTAGAACCAAATCTATGGAGGGTTGGTGGTATGTAACACTTGTGCTTTATATATTTGATACCCCTTAAATCGCACGTGGCCCCAGCCTGGCCCCTCCTTTTAAAAAGGTCTAGAACCGCCCCTGTCTACGATTCTACAACTGTACTGCCAAACTTCATCTGCTGATGAGTTTCATGTGATGTGATCAAATGCTTCAGAACAGCTACTAAATGGACTTTTTGGTGAGTCTGTTTTCCTGTTTTCCAAGCACAAGAATGAACTCACATTTTGTGGTGTTTTGGAGGGTAAAAGATGATATTGTCTGCATAAAAGCGCTAAAATATACCTTTACATATATATATATATATATATATATATATATATATATATATATATATATATATATATATATATATATAAAACACTATGTATCATCTACCAAACAGGCATGCAAAGTATCCTAGGGAAACAATGAAGGACCCAGGACAGAACTTTGGGGAACACCACAAGATTCACAGATGAGGATGCGTAGTTACCAGACTCAGACTCCCACTGCGTACGTCTCTCGATCAGGAGGCGTCAAAAACTACAGAACTGAAACAGAACCCTCTCCTGCACCAAGACCACAAGACCAGCTAATCAACAAAATAAAAGTCCTTCATGGCATCATTTTTGAAAGAATCTTTTGTTAGAAATGACACAAAAATCCCCAAATCACTCTAAGTGTTCAGGGTCTTTGAGTGTCTGACTGCTGCAAACTTGGCAACTGAAATAAGCAAAGAAGTGACTAATAAAACCCATCATGTTGTTTTTGTCCTGAATTCAAACCAACAGTCTGACAGTCGGCTCCACTCTCAACTTCCCTCTTTGATGCAGTAATTCATGAAATTACAGAAAATTATACTGAATACAAAAAAAAACATTTCCATTTAACCTCCAAACGACTACGGAAACTGTGAAACTGCAAACTAAAATGACAACCAAGAGTGTCTTTCTCCTCCATCCTTGTATCCTTTCTTCATCTTTGATCTCATTTCTGTTTTCTACTTTGTTTGCATCCCTTCCCTTTTTAGTCCATGTCTTCTATCTTTTGTCCGTCCTTCTTTTTGTTTCTGGCTCATTTCTTATTTCCATCTTTCTAAAAACTTTATTTCTACCTGCATCTCTCTCTCTCTCTCTCTCTCTCTCTCTCTCTCTCTCTCTCTCTCTCTCTCTCTCTCTCTCTCTACCAGCCCTGATGTCCCATCAGACTTTGCTCTTCCTCTCTGCGGCATCTACAGCCAGCGGGGAGGAAGAAGGACCAGACCTGCTGAGATCAAAGTTTACTCTACTACTTTATCTGAGTATGTGCATTTCTAAAATACAATACAGATGGGTAGAGAAAGTTAGATATTCCCGGTGGTGTTCAGTGGTTCAGTGCGAAAACTACAAAACAGCATGACAATAAAGTTGAGCTGCAACATGTTTCCAAAAACTATGAACTTAAATAATCATGGGTTGGAAAATGAAATAAAAAGGTTACAGATGTGTGAATAAATGTAATGAATAGAATGAAGATTGGATGCGATGCTGCCAGATCGTACTCAATAAATGCAAATAATGGAAGAAAAAAAATGATTGAACTGTCCGACTGTGTAAAAGAGAACGAGACCACCAGCTCGAGGCCTTGGCGAGACTTCTCAAAAAACGGGGTCAGCCCTATGTTCTCACATTTCTAATATTTTTCTTAAAATTAGGCCCTATGTTTCCACATTTCTAAGATTTTTCTTAAAATTAGGCCCTATGTTCCCACATTTCTAAGATTTCTCTTAAAATTAGGACCTATGTTCCCACATTTCTAAGATGTTCTTAAAATTAGGCCCTATGTTCCCACATTTCTAAGATCTTTCTTAAAATTAGGCCCTATGTTCCCACATTTCTAAGATTTCTCTTAAAATTAGGACCTATGTTCCCACATTTCTAAGATGTTCTTAAAATTAGGCCCTATGTTTCCACATTTCTAAGATGTTCTTAAAATTAGGCCCTATGTTCCCACATTTCTAAGATGTTCTTAAAATTAGGCCCTATGTTCCCACATTTCTAGGACATTTTCAAAATTAAGTCTTGTGTTCCTACATTTCCCTTCAATTTAAGCCCTATCCTCCCACAACATTTTTTAGGGTTAGGGGGATAAAATCTGATACAAATTTATGAAAAAGGAAATGTGGGAACATAGGGCCTAATTTTGAAAAGAATCTTAGAAATGTGGGAACATAGGCACGCTACTAAAAAATCATCATCTGATACTTGGGTTCAAAAATAAGTAGAGCCGTTCTCGGGGATAAAACCAATGCTGGAGGCAGTTTGGTAAAAAATATGGCTGACAACTTTCAGATTGTCTTGCCTCCTGTCTGTTTTTACAGCAGGAGATTGCCAAGGAGCTACAGTGAGGAAAATAAGTATTTGAACACCCTGCTATTTTGCAGGTTCTCCCACTTGGAAATCATGGAGGGGTCTGAAATTGTCATCGTAGGTGCATGTCCACTGTGAGAGACATAATCTAAAAAAATAAATCCAGAAATCACAATGTATGATTTTTTAACTATTTATTTGTATGATACAGCTGCAAATAAGTATTTGAACACCTGAGAAAATCAATGTTAATATTTGGTACAGTAGCCTTTGTTTGCAATTACAGAGGTCAAACGTTTCCTGTAGTTTTTCACCAGGTTTGCACACACTGCAGGAGGGAGTTTGGCCCACTCCTCCACACAGATCTTCTCTAGATCAGTCAGGTTTCTGGGCTGTCGCTGAGAAACACAGAGTTTGAGCTCCCGCCAAAGAATCTCTATTGGGTTTAGGTCTGGAGACTGGCTAGGCCACGCCAGAACCTTGATATGCTTCTTACAGAGCCACTCCTTGGTTATCCTGGCTGTGTGCTTCGGGTCATTGTCATGTTGGAAGACCCAGCCTCGACCCATCTTCAATGCTCTAACTGAGGGAAGGAGGTTGTTCCCCAAAATCTCGCAATACATGGCCCCGGTCATCCTCTCCTTAATACAGTGCAGTCGCCCTGTCCCATGTGCAGAAAAACACCCCCAAAGCATGATGCTACCACCCCCATGCTTCACAGTAGGGATGGTGTTCTTGGGATGGTACTCATCATTCTTCTTCCTCCAAACACGGTTAGTGGAATTATGACCAAAAAGTTCTATTTTGGTCTCATCTGACCACATGACTTTCTCCCATGACTCCTCTGGATCATCCAAATGGTCATTGGCAAACTTAAGACGGGCCTTGACATGTGCTGGTTTAAGCAGGGGAACCTTCCGTGCCATGCATGATTTCAAACCATGACGTCTTAGTGTATTACCAACAGTAACCTTGGAAACGGTGGTCCCAGCTCTTTTCAGGTCATTGACCAGCTCCTCCCGTGTAGTCCTGGGCTGATTTCTCACCTTTCTTAGGATCATTGAGACCCCACGAGGTGAGATCTTGCATGGAGCCCCAGTCCGAGGGAGATTGACAGTCATGTTTAGCTTCTTCCATTTTCTAATGATTGCTCCAACAGTGGACCTTTTTTCACCAAGCTGCTTGGCAATTTCCCCGTAGCCCTTTCCAGCCTTGTGGAGGTGTACAATTTTGTCTCTAGTGTCTTTGGACAGCTCTTTGGTCTTGGCCATGTTAGTAGTTGGATTCTTACTGATTGTATGGGGTGGACATGTGTCTTTATGCAGCTAACGACCTCAAACAAGTGCACCTAATTTAGGATAATAAATGGAGTGGAGGTGGACATTTTAAAGGCAGACTAACAGGTCTTTGAGGGTCAGAATTCTAGCTGATAGACAGGTGTTCAAATACTTATTTGCAGCTGTATCATACAAATAAATGGTTAAAAAATCATACATTGTGATTTCTGGATTTTTGTTTTTAGATTATGTCTCTCACAGTGGACATGCACCTACGATGACAATTTCAGACCCCTCCATGATTTCCAAGTGGGAGAACTTGCAAAATAGCAGGGTGTTCAAATACTTATTTTCCTCACTGTAATTATGTATATATTATGAACAGAAGATGATTGCTCTCTTGTTGTTTTGCACATTACACCTTGGCAAAATCCTGGATATACTTGACACAGAATGAATCTCTCTTTAAAATACATTTGGCTGCTAGAAAGAAAGCAATCACATCCACCCTCCAATCACGGACAAATGGACTGCAATTGAATAACTGAATAAAATGTTATTGAGAAACTGACCTTTACCTTGAGACTATGATGGAGGAGAAGAGGGAGAACGACTTGTATAAAAGACACTCTGTAATAGTTTTCAGCTTGATTCTGCAGAATCGCCTCAGATCTTTGCTTGAATAAAAGATCGTATTGCACCATCTCGGTCTACCTAAAAATTCATTGATTCTTTAACCGCACCAAAGAAATTCCCCAACACAAACAATATGTAAAAAACTGGACAAATTGACTCTACAAAGATATAACCAAAGATCCTCTAAACTAAAGACAGCACCTTTCAAGCAGTGCCAGTGGTATGAAACGGTCCCCACTTCCTGTCTCCTAAAGGGGCGTGGCCTCGTTTGAACGTGTAGTGAACGTCGTGTGGATGGATGAAAAGTTAAATTTGTATAATTCATTAACATGTTCTATTGCTAATGTTAGATATTTACACAGCTAAAAGACATTTAGCATTACAGAGATTAGTTTTGTTAGGGCGTTCACAAACATTAGCTGACGTTAGCTTCTCTGTGTTGCCAGATCTCGCGAGAGTTCAGTCAAGAGACAGAAACAGATCTTAAACAAAGTTAATTTTCTCCTGATGTGTCCGTCTGAAAAATGCCATTTTAGTGTCAGAATGTTCTGGAGATATGTGGCTTGTAAAGAATGGGTCCAATATTTACTTTGGTGACTACGGGGCGAAAGAATCGCTGATAATCTGTGTTCACGTTCACTTCTCTCGTTGGAATCAACACACTCAGGACCGGCCGTTATAGTCTCTTAAAGAGGCGTTGCCGTGGAGGAGCCAACGTGACACAGAGACAGGAAACTACTCTGAGTCGGGGCGTCTCAGTTCTAAACAAGGTGGTAAGCCAGCTTCCACAATGCGTACCTCCTATGGCGCCATTTTGATGCCAACAAGCACTTACCCACCGTTAGCATCCCATTGACTGCCATTCATTTTGACGTCACTTTGACAGCGAATAACTTTACATCTGAAGCGTTTAAAGACTCTATTTGTCCGTTGTTTATTTCTAAAGAAACACGACAATGTATAAAAGGCTCCATTACCTTGTAGCTCACGTTATGGCTCCGTAGCAGACGTTTTTGTAAAAATAGGCTAACGATTGGGTCATAACCACGAGACTTACTGTCTCATAGTAGAGGAATTACCGTATAGTACAGGAGAAGCTCTCAGGCAGTTTGGACTTCCATTAGCTGTTTAAGTGTAATTACTAATGTTAACTATCATGTTAGTGATCAGTAATTAGCCTGTGCCTATGTTATCTCCTTACATATACCTCTGCTCTCCGTCTCTGCTAGATTTGGAATGATTGAGATTTCTCTTGGCACAGCTACCAGAAGACTTCCAACTTTCAGACAGGTTGCTCACGTCACATCTACGTCTTCAAGCTCAGTTGGAGGCTGCTCAGTAATGAAAAGTGCTTCTAATATCCTTCACTGGTCTCCGTTGAAAACAACAGCGTCAATTTGACCATTTCTTTTACAGTCTATGGTTATAAACCGTCTGGTGTAACCAAGTACATATCTTATTGAAAGATGGTCCTTGCAATAAGAACAAGAGATGCACTCACTTTTAACTTTCACACATTTCATCACCCATACACTTTCACTGTTAAATTGAATGCAGTATAGAGGTGGATGAATAATGTCTTTGTCATCATGTATTTTTGTTTTTTTTGTTGTTTCGTCAATGTATATGTCACCATTATGTGTACCTTTTAATGTATAGTGAATGAATGCTGTATGACCGCTGACTGTATTTATGTTAGTCCTATCTCACCTGCCTAGGGAATGCAGATTAATTAGTTATTTTTTACTAATTCTGGCATATTTGCATGGTGTTTTTTATATAACAATGTTCATAAATATGCATGGTCCCTATCAAATAAACCAATAAAATAAAATACAAATAAAATAAAATAAAGTACTGTCTTGCCTATGTAAACCGACTCATTAATCTTACATTTACCAATAAAAAAAATTAAAAATAGAAATTAAAGGACAAATCTTATAGGAATAAATCATAATACGCTTTAAATGAGGGTTGTAAAAATCACAATCAGCCAAAAATCAATGAATCATCCTTCCATCTAAGGAATAATTCATGTCTGAACTTCAAAATGTTAAAAAGTGTCTGTTGACAGCTTCGAAAATCCAAAGTTATGTCCCTGAGCTGCATCTTTTACCTGTCCAGAAATACAAATAGACTCAGACAAACAAGCCAACCAAAAGCAGTTAAAATTATTCAAGTCATGCACATTTTTTGCACCTTCACTTCAAAACACAAGAGAGACTAATCAGTCATTAAATGTGTCGTCTAGCAGTCGTCCATTGTCGACCAACGATCAATTGTCTCCAGCACAATGTCTGGCATTTAACGTTCATTACACGACTCAGGCTTGATGCTGACTTGAGTTGGTCGATATATTTTTTTAGATTTTATTCCCCTGGAAGTCCAGATTTAAAGTGATGAAACTTCTACAGGAACTTGAGCTCTTTGTTATTCGGGCACCAACTTATTTTACCAGATGTAATCGACTTTAAAAAACAAGACGGAAAGAAAAGACGGATGAGAGATGAAAAAGAAGGACATTTAATCAATGAAACACGGAGGGATGGAGTAACAGGAAGGCGGGAAGAAACAAAGTGGTGAAGAATGAAGGAAAAAAAGGATGACAGGAGGGAAGGACCAATGACAACGGGAGCATGCCTACGTTCCCACAGCCCTATGTTCCCACAGCCCAATGTTCCCACAGCCCTATGGTCCCACAGCCCAATGGTCCCACAGCCCTATGTTCCCACAGCCCTATGGTCCCACAGCCCTATGGTCCCACAGCCCTATGGTCCCACAGCCCAATGGTCCCACAGCCCTATGTTCCTACAGCCCTATGTTCCCACAGCCCTATGTTCCCACAGCCCTATGTTCCCACAGCCCAATGGTCCCACAGCCCAATGGTCCCACAGCCCTATGTTCCTACATTTCTAAGGTTTTTTTTCCCAAAATTAGGCCCTATGTTCGCCTAACCCCTAACCCACCCTAACCCTTGACGGGAAATGTAGGAACACAAGACCTACTTTTGAGAATGTCTTAGAAATGTGAGAACATAGGGCTGTGGTAATATAGGGCTGACCCCATGACAACAAGAGAGAAAATAGGAAAAACAAATGTGAGAGTTTGTGGCAAAGGAAGAGACAAAGCGTGACTCGAGAGAGGTGACTGTGATTCTCTGCTTCAGATTACTGCTAACCTCTTCTCACACACAGATCTCACAGGAAAACACTGACTCAAACCTGTGTTAACTTCCCCTCAAAGATCTTTATACTGTATATTCAAAATCTTATTAAATGTAGTAGAACAGAGGTTCTCAAGCTTTTTTCAATAGGGTTAGGGTTAGTTCCCCCTTTGAACAGTTTCTTTAAGCCATGTACCCCCTAACCAGCGCAAATAATTTTTGGTAGAAAAAATAAGTCTATATAAAGAGGAAGAGCGCTGTCAGCGATAGATTTACTAAACTACAGCCTTGGACCTGGGAAATATTTAAATGATGATGGAAAAATGAGACAAAAACTTTGGAAAAAGAAAGTAGAAAGAAGGAAGTAAGAAAAAACAATTAAAATAAGTGATGAACTTTGAAAAAAGTGAAAAAAAAAACTACAAACTGCAAGCTACAAACTTGGAGAAAAAAAAGCCAGTAGAAGTAACTACAGCCTTGTAACTAAAAAACATTTTGCAAAAAATGTCACGTACCCCCTGCAGTCCTCCAGAGTACCCCTAGGGGGACACGTACCCCCTGCAGTCCTCCAAAGCACCGCTAGGGGGACACGTACCCTCTGCAGTCCTCCAGAGTACCCCTAGGGGGACACGTACCCTCTGCAATCCTCCAAAGCACCCCTAGGGGGACACTTACCCCCTGCAGTCCTCCAAAGTACCACTAGGGGGACACGTACCCTCTGCAGTCCTCCAAAGCACCCCTAAGGGGACAAGTACCCCCTGCAGTCCTCCAAAGTACCACTAGGGGGACACGTACCCACTGCAGTCCTCCAAAGTACCCCTAGGGGGACACGTACCCCCTGCAGTCCTCCAAAGCACCTCTAGGGGGACACGTACCCCCTGCAGTCCTCCAGAGTACCCCTAGGGGGACACGTACCCCCTGCAGTCCTCCAAAGCACCCCTAGGGGGACACGTACCCCCTGCAGTCCTCCAGAGTACCCCTAGGGGGACACGTACCCCCTGCAGTCCTCCAAAGCACCCCTACAGGTACACGTACCCCCAGTTGAGAAACACTGGAGTAGAATATATCAACTGTCCATAGAGCTCAACAGTGCGGTTCTGGATAAGGATTTAGATTATCAGTCATAATGTCTAAACCATCCGAGGTAGACTGACCCCGAGCTCCGTGGTTGTGTAACCAAGGTTTCTGCTCCTGTAGAAGCTAGAAGTCCGTATGAAATCAACCTTGTTTTAAGAAAAACATGTTTTATTTGTGATCTTATGGAGAAAAACTACACTACCCACAATCCTAAGAGTAACAGTGACATCTCTGATTGGTCCAAGTCATTGTTACCATGCAAACGCTTACCGTACTCGTGAAACCGCAAACGGCTAGATCAAGCTTATGCCATTTAAAGTCTATGACGGTATGACGGTACCTTTGCCTTTTTGAAACGTCAATGACACAACTGGATCAGGAAAAACATTTCCCGATCCAGAGCCGTTATCAAAAAGTGGGCGGTCACTGTTGAGCTCTATTGAGTTGATCTATTGTCTCATATTGGACATATCTAGGAAATTAAAATCAGTTTTTCCTTGGCATGGGAATTGGTGCTAACGTTAGAAAGCTACGCTAACTAGCTTCCACTTTTTGAGTGGAAACCAAAACGGGGAAATTAACAAGGGAAACAATGCCTAGTATCAGTAGGTTAGACAGTAATGGTACGCTCCAGTCAGTAGCCCGCCACGCAGGCTAAGGGCTCCTGCACACTGGCTGCGTGGCGTGAGCGTGGCGTTTCTGTTGCGTGTCAGTTGCGTGTCAGTTGCGTGGCGCTTTCTACGTCTTTACACACCAGAAACGTGTCTGACGCTGCGCTGCTGCTAGCCTTGTCTGGACACATGGATGTTTCCCGTTGATAAAATGAAATAACAGCGTGTTCTTCAACTTTATTTTGTCAATATTTATCTGCATTTATGTCAAAACCTCGAGACTTTCAAACATCAACATGTCATTTATTAAATGTATTCATGTCAAAATGACATATAAACATCTTTTCATATTCTATTTTGCCTGGAAACTCTTCCAACACGCTTGCATGTCGCGTGAAAAATAGACGTCGGTTCTATTTCTAGCATGCACGCGTTTTTGGCGCGGCTCGAGCCGCGTGTCACGCAGGCAGTGTGTAAGCTCTGACCTGTTAACATGGGAGCTGAAATATAAACGGACACGCCACGCAGCTGACACGCTCACGCCACGCAGCTGACATGATCACGCCACACAGCTGACACGCTCACGCCACACAGCTGACGCGCTCACGCCACGCAGCCAGTGTGCAGGAGGCCTAACAGTCTCCTATCAAAACCGGCACTTTTGCAGTGGGAAACACACACCCAGAGGCTTTAAGCTAACACTGTTTTACACAAATATGTGTTCAAATTCTAGGAAAAAAAAAGTGCAAAATCTTTATCTTCATTGTATTTTATATTCCTCGACACAAAAAGCACATTTGC
Source organism: Zingel zingel (assembly GCA_023566125.1). NCBI lineage: Eukaryota > Metazoa > Chordata > Actinopteri > Perciformes > Percidae > Zingel > Zingel zingel. The sequence continues at coordinate 35,123,408 of CM042323.1, read as the reverse complement.
GTTTACTGTGCTGCTTCTGTTCTTAACTGGTCATAGATGAAGTCACAATCAATAAAGACCAATCAATGATTAATAAAAACGCTTTGGATTGGTAAAGAGTGATGGTTTCGATCATGAAAAGGAACGAGAGGACGAAAAGAGAAAGAACAAAAAGAGGAAAAGGAGGAAGAGGAGGAGGAGATTGGGCGTTGCTATTGTTGGTGCCGATGAGCCGACTTTATTTCTATCTCTCTTTCTCTCTTCATCAGTGCAGACCATCTGTATGGACGGCGTTCAGTGAGCGAGCTGGCAGGCGATGAGATTGTGTGTTTGTGTATCTGTGTGTGTGTGTGTGTGTGTGTGTGTGTGTGTGTGTGTGTGGGGCTGTGTGTGTGTGTGTGTGTGTGTGTGTGTGTGTGTGTGTGTCAGCAGGGTTGCCAGATCAATAGGCAGCAGGAGCCCCAGTGACTTACGGGATAGATCAGTGCTACAGAGCTGCTGGTTGCCTAGATAAAACACACACACACACACACACACACACACACACACACACACACACACACACACACGTACATCTTTGTGTTTACACTTCAACTATTTCAGAGGGGTCGGAGGGCACACATGAAGCCATACATTACCTCTGCGTGTGTGTGTGTGTGTGTGTCTTGTAGCTCATTTTGATGCAGAGCCGGTCAGCATCTTGTTGAGAGAGACCATATGTCTACCACACACTCACTCACACACTCTCTCTCTCACACACACACACACACACACACACACACACACACCTCAATAAGTTCCTGTTCTTGTCAAACTTTAAAGCTATTTGCTCTCCGATCGTTGGTTTGATGTCGCTAAAAATGTTTCTATAATACTCCTATCAGATTGTTTGGCCTCTTTACTATTTTAAATATCATGAATTACATTTTTACTAAATGATATTAACTTTTGGTCCACTTACTAGCTTTCCCTAAGTGAAAATGTTGGAAGAACTTTTCCCCGGGGTACAGGAATCACTGACCATGACATCTCTACGTCACTAAAGCCAAAAATGGCCAAATTTCAACACATTAATGTTTTAACCCAAACCACAAACCTTTTCTAATCTTAACTAGTCGTTACGGTGCCTAAACTAACTGTTGTCGCCGCGTGGTGGTCACCTTTTGACGGCTAAATAAAACTTTAAAGATCGCCGGTCCGCTAAACTTAACTCCACAGCGCCGTGGAGGAAGGTCTGGCTAGTCCACAAAGCATTCTGGGATGGGAGAAAAACCTGCTCTGGTTGATTGGCATTTCTTTAAACCAATCACAATCGTCTTGGGAGGGGCTAAGCTCTGGACGGAGCCACGGTGCCTCTGCAAAACAGCCTCAGGAAGGAACTTGTTTTGGTGGAACATGTGTACGTTCAAAAGTAGTTTTAGTCGTGCAACAGAGAACTCAGATTGGACAGATAGTCTAGCTAGCTGTCTGGATTTACCCTGCAGAGATCTGAGGAGCAGTTAACCATAGTCCTCACAAATCCACCAGAGGTTAGAACGCCAACACAGAGACAGAGGAAGGGGACGGACATCTGGCAGCACCGGAGCAATCCTGGAAGTGGAACAACGTGGAAATAGAATAACTGTCACATGACCAGCCGACGGTCGACTTCATTTCGTAGGATATCATATGAATTGTTTTGCATACGATTTTTGTACGATATCATACGAACCCGTTGATGAGAACGCGTTGCTAATTGAAGAATTATGTGTTAATGATGAATTTCTCCCATCTAGTGGTGAAATTGTATATGACAACCAACTGAATATTACTTTCTAGCCCTTCCTCCTACGGTGGCCGAACCCGAAATTAGCTCCTAGTATCTAGTAAACACATGCAGCTGTTCTAGCCACTCCAATATTGACTTTGGTCTTGTTGCTTTACCTGTCTCGTTGTCGTTTTAATTCTCTTTTTCTCTTCCCTGGCGAGTAATCTCCCCCTGGCATTCGTCACGGTGCCAATAGGTGTAAGAGGGCAAAATGCGGAGGTATGTTCCTCTTTGGCTAATGTATTTTAAAGATGGAGGTATGTCCCTCTTTGGCTAATGTATTTTAAAGATGGAGGTATGTCCCTCTTTGGCTAATGTATTTTAAAGATGGAGGTATGGCCCTCTTTGGCTAATGTATTTTAAAGATGGAGGTGCAACATGGCGGCCGTCATTCGAGCAAGTCGCCGGTATGTATTCTGAATGATTCTGAATGTCAGATTCTACGCTTAGGAGAATACTTTGATTAGTTGGTGGAAGTAATTACACATGAATGAGCACATATTTGTGAAAGTAAAATTACCCAATGTAGGTTTAAAGAAGGAGAGATTTGTTTAGATTTGTATTTCCGTATGCTGTTTGCATCCTTTTCATGACCAGGATGGGAGAACATACAGACAGATGAACACCAAAAGAGCTATTATGAGGAACTTGGTGCTTTGACACCTTACCACATGAGTCACAATTGCTTTTTTTCCCCGGAGGAGGACAGTCTCTTATTTGGATTTTACCAGAACCTTTTAGCAAAGCTCAGTTTCTCACATCTTATATTCCTTTAACTATGAAATAACTGGTGAAAATGGAGCAATTATCTGCTGAAAATTGAAAGATTTCTGAGCTGGGCTAAGATCCTACCGTCCGTGTCTACTACAATGTTTAAATTAACTTCCCCCAGGATGGGTCTAATCTCTGAAACCCCTGGCTGCTAGATTAAAACCAGCACACTGAGACTGTACTGCTGTTTATCAAGACTTTTCTCTCCGCTTGATGAATTTTAAACTTAATTCCTAACTTGAGCATCACTTCTGAGGCAGGCTGCTGTGTAGCTGAGGTGCTGCACTGAAAATGATCTTCTTCACACTCCAATTCATGCAATTTACATGTATTAATGTATTTAACGATTTAACACTTTAATAAATGGACTGTGAAGTGTCTGAAAGATCTTCATCAGTGTGGATTCGACTGAAAGACTCATTCAACATCGACTTTGCGCACAAAACTGCTTTGGAAAACAGGCCGACAGTGATGTAAAGGGAAGCGTGCCTATGTTCCCACAGCCCTATGTTCCCACAGCCCAATGTTCCCACAGCCCTATGTTCCCACAGCCCAATGTTCCCACAGTCCTATGTTCCCACAGTCCTATGTTCCCACAGCCCAATGTTCCCACAGCCCAATGTTCCCACAGCCCTATGTTCCCACAGCCCAATGTTCCCACAGCCCTATGTTCCCACAGCCCTATGCTCCTACAGCCCTATGTTCCCACAGCCCTATGTTCCCACAGCCCTATGTTCCCACAGCCCAATGTTCCCACAGCCCTATGTTCCCACATTTCTAAGATTTTTTTTTCCAAAATTAGGCCCTATGTTCCCACATTTCCTTTTTCATAAATTTGTATCCAATTTTATCCCCCTTTCTCCCAATTTGGTAGCCAATTACACCCAACCTATTATCCAGTAGCAATGGACTACAGATGGAATATAACCCTAAGTTCGGGGTTGGCAGTAGCTCAGGGAGGGTGGAGGGTGGAGAGTGAACTGGAGGGTGAACTGGAGGGTCGCAGGTTCAAGTCCCCATATGGACCAAAGAATGGCGGTGGACTGGTAGCTGGAGAGGTGCCAGTTCACATCCTGGGCACTGCCAAGGTGCTCTTGAGCAAGGCACTGAACCCCCAACTGTCGGGGTGCCTTTCCATGGGCAGCTCCCTCCATTAGTGCATGTATAGGTACTGAGCATGTGTGTGTAATTCAGGCCTGTGTGTAATAACAACAGAGTCATTTAATAATTAATAAAGTATACATTACATTAACCCTAACATAGGGCCTAATTTTAAGAAAAATCTTAGAAATGTGGGAACATAGGGCTGACCCCATGTAAAGTGTGTGTGTGTGTGTGTGTGTGTGTGTGTGTGTGTGTGTGAAAGTGGTCTGGTCCTTTAATCACTCTCTTCAGGAATCATGGAAGAAAAGGGAGTGGGAACAGGAAAACGTTTTGTGTCAAGTGTTGTATTTACCAGCAGACATAAACAAGACAAGACATGAAATGATTTAAAAAAAAATAGAAAGAAATAAAACGCTGTCATGGAGCTTCACAGCGCTCTGTCACGTCTACGACAGCGAGGAGGAGAACGGGAAGAAAGAGAGCAGAGAATAAAGGCAGGAGTCTTCACTGACCGTCAGTAAAAACAAACCTGCCCGTCACTCTGTCACGGAGAAAGACGCTCGGAACAGAAAACCAAACTGACAAGAGGCAGCAGGTACACGAGGCGGGAGACACAAAACAAGAAGTCAAACACTGTCTGTCTGTCTGTCTGTCTGCCTGTCTGTCTGTCCTCGTCCACTCACAAGGTACTGACGGAGACACAAGGAGCAACGGCCAAAGGGTGTTTTCAATTAGGTCTTCATTTCAACGTCAAGGTAATCTTTATTATCCAAAAATAGGGAAATTTGAGTAGTCAAGGATACACAGAGATACACTAAACTCATCAAAACAGATACAAATATCAATATTAATACACTGATATGTATTTTTTTTTATTTTTTTTTTTTTATCTAACCTTTATTTATTCAGGGGCAGTTCACTGAGAGGCAGCCTCTCTTTTGCAGGAACGCCCTGATCACGTTCACACAGTTCCACATTCATACCTGGAAGCTGCCCAGTACAACCACAGTCTGATCTGCTGGCCACTGAGCAGCTCCACTGGAGCCGTTGGTGTTAAGGGCCTTGCTCAAGGGCACCTCAGTGGTGGTGATGAGGGAGGGACAAGCGCTGCTCTTTCACTTTCCCCACCCAGATTTTTATCCTGTCGGTCTGGGGATTGAACCGACGACCTCCCGGACACAAGCTCACGTCTCTAACCTTTAGGCCGCACGCACGCACGCGCACACACACACACACACACACACACACACACACACACACACACACACACACACACACACACACACACACACACACACACACACACACACACACACACACACACTGTGTTTCACTATCTTTGTGGGGACCCGTCATTGACATAATGCATTCCCTAGCCCCTTACCCTAACCTTAACCATCACCACTAGATGCCTAACCTTAACCCTTACCCTCACCCTAACCATAACCTAATTCTAACCCTAATCCTAAAACCAAGTCTTAACCCTCAAACAGACCTTTAACCTTGTGGGGTCCAGCATTTTGGCCCCACAAAGCTGTCGGGACCCCACAAGTATACTGTATTCCCGGTTTTTGGAACCCACGAATGTAGTTAAACAAGAACACACACACACACACACACACACACACACACACACACACACACACACACACACACACACACACACACACACACACAAATAAACCCTAACCATCCACACACAGACCCATACTACATACTGTGATGTGCAGTAGGCAGACGAACAAACAACCTGAAGCTACGGCCACAAACCGTAGGGATCAAAAAGACAGATGAAATATTAAAAAAAAGGCTAAAAGATTAAAGATGTGCCCGTGGTTGGATTTGTTTTGGCTGACACATTTAAGGTTTAGAAATTATATGTTGACACGTTATTATCTTTGTGTTATGGGTCTTTTTACAGCTAGTATTGCAGGCTGATTAAAGTCCGTTCTCACCCAGAAAACAACCATATGGGTCGAGATAATGAACAGTTATGTCTCCTGTTAGTGAAAGTTCTTGTGACTGTGGTAAATATTGCAAGAGCAAGCAAGGTAGTTAGGTGATAAAGTTAAAAGAGTGTCAAATTCTGTGTAAGGAGGCCGGTAGGGCTCAAACAAACTCGGGACTTTCACTAAAATAGGGATGTAATGTGGACTAGGGTCCGTAAAACATTTGTTAATTAAAAGATTACAGACTTTCAGTTTGCCACGGGTGGATGGGTCAAACTAACACAGGACTTTTGTCCTCCGGTCAAATTTCACACATTTTCAAAAAGTCTGAAATTTGGCTTTCTTTCAACCAAATTGTCAAAAAATTAAATAACGTAGGTGCTTCCATACAACGCGCTTCACGAGTAAAATAAATAATCAGTTCACTACTTTCATTTAATTTGGGTGTTTCATTACATTTTATAGCATTTGAAAGAATTAAATGAATTAATGTTGAAAAAAGCGACAAAAATGTCGGGGGGGGGGGGGGGAGTAAAAAGCGCAGAAATAATCGACAAAAACATTGAAAAAAGTGACAAAAAATTAAGAAAAATGTGACAAAAACGTCGAAAAAAGTGCTGAAAACGTCAAAAAAAATTTGGAAGAAGTGTTGAAAAGTACGACCAAATAGTTTTAATTTTAGACCCAGAAAAACAAAACGTTGCATGTTCGACGGGAAGACAACACAAGGGTTAATTAAGGAGATGTTATGGTTTTGGTATTTTGGTCTTGTATTTTGATCCATTTCTGTTGCCTGGTTTTGTTTATTTCGGTTGCCTGTATTATTATTTCTGCATGTTCCCTGTGTTTGTATATTTATTCTGTATATTTCTGTTTAGTTATCTCCTTGTCTATTGTGTTTCCCCTGTCTTGACTGTGTTCTGTGTGTTGTGCATTTTTTGGTTTATTCCTGTGTTCCCTGTTGTGTTGTGTCAAGTTTCTGTGTTTAGGTTATGTCATGTTTCCTGTTTGTTTTTCCCAGTTTCCTGTTTTACTTTGATAGTCTGTTTTCGATCTTGTCTTGTCTAGTCTTACCTTCTGTTTTCATGCCTTGTCTGATTGTCCTGCCCCGCCCTAATGTGTTTCACCCGTTGTACCACCTGTCCCTCATTTGTTCATTACCTCTTGTATTTAACCCCCGTGTTCCTTTTGTCTCGTGTCAGATCATTTTGCATTCCCGCGCCGCCAGTTGTTTGCCTGTATGTGTATCCCTCTGCGTCCTGCCTTTTGTTTTTTTCCTGCCTTTATTCTTCTGTTTTTGGTAACATTAAAATCCGTGAGTTTTCGCCATCTCCTGCCTGCCGTCCCTCTCTCTCTCTCTGCATTTTGGGTCCACCATCCCTCACCATGCAACAGGAGACCCGAGTATGTTTGCTAAAAAGTCAATAGTTATTTTAACGACTGATGTTTTACGGATCTTATTCTATTTGAGTAGTTTTACGTGACCCATTTTAAGCCAGTCCCTAATGTTTTACTAACCCTATTAAGGATTTTTTTGGCTAAACTTGACTAGTTCAGTTCTACAACGTGTTTAAAACTGCGATCGTTACGATAAGTAGAACAGTCACGACTACACCGGCACCATGCGGCAATAAATGGACGTTTTGGGAGTCTTTGGAAATCAACCTACAATGTTCTTTAGGTATAAGGATGTGGATGAGGATCTTTCTTTCACTTTTTTTCCCTTCAACTTCATATAATGTTGCACTCTGTCTGTTGGCATATACTATCAGTCCCTCCAGAAAAACGTGATTATGCGATCGCATAATTCAATGTATAATCAGCCAAAGTCTGCATATTTATGCGGGGGAGGGGGGCACATTTTTTCAAATTCGCCGCATAAATTGCAGATTTCCGCACAAAATATGCGCGGCTTGCTTGATTTCATAATCCCTGCATTTTCATTACAAAAAAGTCACACATATCTTAGCAGAAAGTTGAAAGATGTTGCGTTTACTTCACACCATGGGAAAGTTTTTTTTTCTACGTTTTTAACGCCTTTTTTTCACAGTCTGTTTCTGCTTTTTCCAACGTTTTAAATTTTAAAATTTTTCATCTACACATTTTCAGCGCTTATTTCTACGTCCCATATTTTCTGATATAAAACAGAAATTTAAAACGGGTCAATGTAACCCAAAGTCAACACAAGTTAAGAAAACGTGGCGCATAATCAAGGATTTTTGCACGCGACAATCACAAAAAAACTCTGCATTTTTCTGGAAGGACTGATGTGTGTCTACATGAGCAGCTGCATTCATAATAACTAAAAGACAGCCCTGCAGAGCTCATTAGTGATGTTTAATATTTTACACCCATTTCCATCAGCACTATCTGTCATTCTCTGACTTTTGACTGGATATTTTGGACCATAATTTGACAAAAAGCAGGCCCTCTTCTCAGTCTAACTCACCGTCAGTGGGACTTTTTCTTCACTTCAATGTTTAACTGGCTTTATATTCTGATTTCACACTCTGCCGAGACTCGCTGAACGCTGGTTTGACATTCTAAACTCATATTCAGGTTCAAGTTTTCAGCAGCAGTCTCACAGTGACGCTGTTGTCCTGAAACATCGTCTGCAAACAGATATAAAGCAGTAGTGACAGTAGGGGAAGGAGGAGGAGGAACAAACCCCCCCAAAAAAGTCAACTACATAATGGCAGAGGTCAGACGGAGGTTTGGGAGACGGGAGGATGCAGCGTGGGTCCGTCCGTCCATGCTCTCCTGGTCAAACTTGGCGAACGTCAACGCACATGAGCCAACTATCCTACCACACACACACACACACACACACACACACACACACACACACACACACACACACCTCTAAACGGGTGAAGCGATGCAGAAAATGGGATTCAGTTTTGTCCCTCTGCAACCTTGCCTTCACTCATTTAGATGCGTTAACTTATTTGTACGGGACGCTTTTCACACTCAAATTATGCTGCTGTACCTCTCTATCACACACACAAACACGCACACACACTGTTTCCTCTCGCACTGAGTTGGGGGAATTTCACACTCTATATAGGCCATCATTATTGGAAATGAAGAAACACCTCCTCGTTTAGAGATGCGGTTTGTTGCCACATCTCATTTCCACTCGGCCTCTGAGTGCATTTTATCTTCTGCAAGATAAGCAGGATAAAGAAAGCTCTTATCTGCAGAGTGCTAAGTGGATGAGGAGCCGCACTGTACGCCATGTACGCGCTGTGTACTCGGCTGGGTAAAGTGAACAAATAAGGCTGATACCGGCTAAATCTAATACTGCTCCCGGGCACATTACACCCAGAATGCAATGTGGCAGACGATTTCTTCAGTGGAGGAGATACGACGCACTCGGCGCTCAAATGAAGCGGAAAGTTTGGACCAACAGGGGAGAGGAGGAGGGACGGTGCGGATTCATTTTGACATTTTGTTTTGTCTTTGTGTGTGTGTGTGTGTGTGTGTGTGTGTGTGTGGAGGGGTTGTTCCTGATAAAATCCTGAAAAATCGATCACAGTGACGACCTGTCGACGCAGCTGTGTTGATACGGAAGGCTCAAAGAAAAAGATTCACATATTTGCACGATAAAAAGCCTGCAGATTTTATCGGACGTTTGCTTTTCCAATCCTATTTATCTCAAAGAAAATCAACTGTGTCCTGTCTGAAGTTCTATACTAAAAATCAACTAAATAACTTAGATGTGCAACGACAACACTGATTCTCCACAACAGGACACCCTGAATTACAGCAGATGTCTCCTTTTGCTGCAGGAAGCGCACCATTTAGCTTCTTTCAAGCCGTTAACAGTCGACCTGTCCGAGCCTCCACCTAAACTCTCACTGCTAAACCAAAACAAGAGCACAGACAACACACAATCATCGGCATATTAGCTTGCTATTCTGGCTAATTTAGTAATTCATTTGTTTTAGAGGTACCAGGAGTACATTTTGACCTGTTGTTGGCAATAGATGAGAAGTCGGAGGATCACCAAAGACGGCAGGGTTCATCCTCTGGTGACCATTGAGACAGAGCGCATGGCGTCATACTCTGAAAGCCACGCCCACCGGGGAGGGAAACAACTCTCCGCTCTCCGTTGATTGTACTGCGTGAAGGTTTCATCCTCGTCAATTTCTTCAAATGTTAGTTTTAGCATAACTATATGTCTGTAAGTTAAGCTAACACACCTAATGTCAGCCATAACGTTCGCTTAGGATCTTCCCATTCTCTCTGCTGATTCCTCACGTCTGTTTCCACTTTTGTCTTCATAAAAGCTCAGTTTTTGGGGACGGCAGCTTATACAATCTTCAGTTATGGGTTCTGTACGTTGTTGGTAGTCAATATGGGGTCATCCTTATGTTCCCCGGGTCCTATGTTTTAGAAAAAAGGTCCTATGTTCCCCGTTTTTCCCAAAAAGGGTTCCATGTTCCCCTGTTGCAATACATACCGGGTAGCATAGGACCCTTTTTCTGGAAAAGGGTCCTATGTTCCCCGCAATCTATCAATCTTTACGGTAGACTCTCAGCATGGCCAGCAGGCCATGGCCCATCTTAGCTCAAGCAGCCCAAAACTTAAATTTGCACAGGGGGGTTAGGGGTTAGGGTTTGCCACCCCTGACCTAATCTTTCCTCGTTTAGGCCTATTTGCATATGCGCGTCAAACAGCCCGTAGGCCTACATAGGCCTATTTGCCATGGAATTTGGCAGTAATGGTGGAGAAAGTAACAGACCGGGAAACATAGGACCCTTTTTTTGAAAAAGGGTCCTATGTTCCCCAGTCTCACACAAAGAGGGGAACATAAGACACAGGGAACATAGGACCCAGGGAACATAGACACGCTCCTGTGAATATCATCACACAGCAGCTTTTAGGCATTCTTCTGTTGTTTGCTAGCACACAAAATTGATAAGAAGTCAATATAAATATTCTGGCCCATATTTATAGGCCAATATATTTATATACAGTACAGTATACCCACAACAGTACATTAGACTTTTTTTTTTTTTTTTAAATGAACTACAAGATAAACTAAATGTACGGTATCAAAGCCGGGCTCTGCCATCTTTCGTCTTAAGCAGTGTTAAACAGCTCGCCCTCTGGCAGCCATGTTGGAAGTCTCTCATCAGCAGCAGCTGATCGACTCCCTGAACACCAATCTGCTGGCGTTCACGGTTAGTTCAGGTTACGTTTGATCGCTTTGGACGGGTGCTCTTGGAGCGCTTGTGTCCCTGCTGCTGCTGTGTCATTTCCTGTATCAGCTCAAACACACACACACACACACACACACATGCATGCACGCACACACACAAGGTACTCCTAATAGACCCGTCAGCACGGTTAACATTGCAGCAGGCAGACACAGATTCAAAGCAGATGTTTGGAGGCAGAGAGCAGTGTGAGCTTCAGATGCTGCTGTGTGGCCGCAGAGAGAGTGTTCACCTTCCTCGGCCGCTCTAATTGGCTGGCACCCACTTGAGCCAGGTCATTAAGAGTCACCTCTACGCCCGTTAGATATGGAGATTTACAGGAAGGAAGAAGGGAAATTTTTCTTCATATATTTTGTGTTTTCTTTTTGACCTTTATGTGAGAAGGATGTCCTCTGGAGATCCAGATCGCTCTTTGGGAGAGGCTGCTTTACTAGAGTAGAGCTGCCAAGATTAATCCAATAATCGATTAGTGGTCAACTATTAAATTAATCTCCAACTATTCTGATAATCGATTCGGTTTGAGTCATTGTTTATGAAAAAATAAGTCTAAATCCTTTGATGTCAGCTCCTTAACTGTGAGTATGTTCTAGTTTCTTCTCTCCTCTGTGACAGTAAACTGAATATCTTTGAGTTGTAGACAAAACAAGACATTTGAGGACGTCATGTTGAGCTTTTGGGAAAACACTGATCAACATTTTTCACCATTTTCTGACATTTTATAAACCAAACAACTAATCCATTAATCTAGAAAATAGTCGGCAGATTAATTGTCAATGAAAATAATCGTTAAGTTGTTGAGTCGTTTAATAACTAATCGATGAATCCATTTCTCTTTGCAGCTCTAAAACAATCCCAACTCACTAACTAACTTGCCTTTTTGGGAGCGTGCCTATGTTCCCACATTTCCTTTTTCATAAATTTGTATCAGATTGTATCCCCCTAACCCTAAAAAATGTTGTGGGAGGATATGACTTAAATTGAAGGGAAATGTAGGAACACAAGACCTAATTTTGAAAATGTCCTAGAAATGTGGGAACATAGGGCTGTGGGAACATAGGGCTGTGGGAACATTGGGCTGTGGGAACATTGGGCTGTGGGAACATAGGGCTGTGGGAACATTGGGCTGTGGGAACATAGGGCTGACCCTGCCTTTTCTGGAGCTTTCTGCCATGATGATCTGCAGATTGCCCAGTTATATGTTCAAATTTTTAGTTAAGACCGTTTTTTTTGTTTTTTGAACATATTCAATCCAAATCTACAAAATGAAACAAACAAAGCAATGAAAAAGATTTTGTCAGTTACATATAATTATATGAATGCCATAATATTGATGGCTTTCAGCTGTTTAAACTAACAGTCCAGTGCACCTGCAGAGCAGCGGCTCCACACGAAACCACAAGAGCCTGTCAGCTCACAATTAGGTGTTATTACTGACATCGAACATGAGCTGGGATGCTAAGAATATCTGTGTCGTTTAGTAATAAAATCCTAACGTACTATGGAGCATCCTGTCTTGCCTACGTGGTTTCTAGCAACATCAGCCAACGTGGCGAACACGACGTTTGGCACTCAGCAACGCATTCTCATGAACAAACTCATATGATATCGTAGGAAAACGTGTGCAAAAGGATTTGTATGATATCCTACGAAATTACAGCGACTGCCGACCGGTCACATGCCAGTTAAGTTTAGCGGTCTTTACAGTTAAATTTAGCCGAGAAAAGGTGACTGTGAGCCGGGTACAGAGCACCGTAAAGTTAGAGTCGTTTCAGCGGCCGTTGCAATTGAGTTTAGCCGACAAAAGGTGGCCGCCATGTGGCAACGACAGTTAAGTTTAGCCACCAAAATGACTAGTTAAGATTAGAAAAAAAATTGTGATTTGGGTTAAAACACTGGTTCCCTTAAGTAGTACTCCCGGGACATGATCACCTGTTTCCTGGTGAAAGTCTTGTTTTCTCCTTAACTTCTTCAGGACATGATCACCTGTTTCCTGGTGAAAGTCTTGTATTTTCTCCTTAACTTCTTCAGGACATGATCACCTGTTTCCTGGTGAAAGTCTTGTGTTTTCTCCTTAACTTCTTCAGGACATGATCACCTGTTTCCTGGTGAAAGTCTTGTGTTTTCCCCTTAACTTCTTCAGGACATGATCACCTGTTTCCTGGTGAAAGTCTTGTGTTTTCTCCTTAACTTCTTCAGGACATGATCACCTGTTTCCTGGTGAAAGTCTTGTGTTTTCTCCTTAACTTCTTCCACGACGGGCGCCCGGATAGCTCAGTTGGTCGAGCGCGCGCCCATACATAGAGGTTTACTTCTCGACGCAGCGGCCGCTGGTTCGACTCCGCCCTGCGGCCCTTTGCTGCATGTCATTCCCCCCTCTCTCTCCCCTTTCATTTCTTCCGCTGTCCTGTCATTAAAGCCCTGTGTTTTAGGACCCATCCTCCTCCCAACGTGTTTCTTTGCGCTCTTATACAGCAGCAGTCAATGTGGCGTGTAAATAAGTTGAATTACAGTGCATTACTTTGTGTAGCTATATGTACGAAGAGTTCATGAGAACAGCCTGGACTCAGCAAGCGATACATGCGGTCTGATTGGGTTCAGGACTGGTTTCGCCAGTCGGAACATTGAGCACTGGAGCTGAGAGCATCAGATTGTGCTGAAACGAGGGCGAAGAAACAGAGCATACATCTCGCTGCTCTGTCTTTTTTTCCCATCAGCCCTCTCGATCACGATGACAGTTGGTGTGCAGACGTGTAAAACTCAGAATGAAAGGATTACAACAACGCAGGCTACAGTGACACAGCAACAAAAAAAGAAGTCTTCAACTGAAGCAGACACTCCTCGATGTTCAGAAGCATTAAAACTCGCTGCTGTCTGTAAAACCCAGACGTATTCAGAGCTCTATGACAAACTGGCTGCCTTACACCTAGAGCATGCTGGGATAAGAAGCATCCTGCGACCGTGAAAAGCATAAAGAGGATGTAGAAGGTAGATGGATGGATCATTTTAATGCAAATTGAATTAAACACTTCATAAAAATGTGTCTTAATTCATTAATTAAGCAATCAATTCAAATGAAGAGCTGGGAAGGCCATAATTAACGTGCAGCCTCTGACCTCCTGCCCACATTAATGCTGCTTTATGGAGCTCTGTGCAATGAGGAGTCTCTTTGTAAAGTGACATCGGTGACTTGAGTAAATGTGAAGATACACATGACGGGGGCTGTTAAAGAAAAAGCCTCGCTGTCATGTGAGTGAAATGACGGGGCGGGATAATGAAGGGACTTTTATGCAAAGAGGCTGGTGTCACAACGAATAGGCTCGCGCCTGCTCGTCTCTGTGAAGTTATAATGATGCATGAAGGGCTCCTTCATGTTTATGACATGCTTGTGAGTGATTTATTGGCACCCCGTGGTAATTAACATCAGATTATCTTCTCCGGGAAGCTGTGAAGTCTCACGTTGCTGCTGCCGTGGTTGGAAGTTCACTGTTAGCACTTAACAATACAGACAAGAGCTTCTGGAGGGATCCATTAGCACCTAGCCATATGTTAAACAGCAGCCACTGTATCTGATCTTACCTCCTCCAACCATTATTCAACTAGGCAGCCGCATTAAGTTCACAGTTTTTCACTGAAAATCACCCGAGGAGCGACTGAGCGCGCTGCAAAGACACATCTATCTGCGCCAGGCATTTAGGCTCATACTCAACCTGCCACATTTATTCATATTAACCTTAAACTCTGACAGACTCATCGCCGGGTTAAAGGGATAGTTCAGATGTTTTGAAGTGTGTTTGTATGCAGGGCCTGAAGTTTTTGCCCACCAGCCGCTGTGGCAGGTGGATTTTAAGGGAGCGTGCCTATGTTCCCACAGCCCTATGTTCCCACATTTATAAGATTTTTTTCCAAATTAGGCCCTATGTCCCCACATTTCCTTTTTCATGAATTTGTATCAGATTTTATCCCCCTAACCCTAACCAACTTCTGGGAGGATAGGGCTTAACTTGAAGGGACATATAGGAACACAATACCTAATTTAACATAGGGCTGACCCCAATTTTAAAATGCATTAGCCACACAGGCTTTTTACCAGCCAATTGTTTTTTTTTTGCCTCATGAAGGACAGTAAATGCACGAGCACCATTCTTAAACTTGTTAAGGATACACATTTAAGTGCTGTGAAGTTATTAATGAAATCAATATAACTAATGATATTTTTAGTCCCGATTACAAAATGATTTAACTTCACTTTCTTTAACTCCAGGATCAGACTACACAAATTCAGCCCGACTTTGACCGACCCGACAGACACGTTGCAGACAAACGTTCAGAGTCGTGCCCGATTATGAGGGTTGGGACGGACAGACGTGCGTCTACAGCTCTTGTAGTGTGACATAACCAAAGATCAGCGACCTAACGTCTGGGACGCTTCACTATTCCGACGCAGAAAGTCAACATGTCAGATTTTTTTGTCTTTTTCCGCCTATTGTGACATGTTCTACGACGTGTTCCTTGACGGTGACCAGTATGAAGAGAGATTGCTCGCCCCCCCGAGAGCGCTCTCTGGCGCACGTTATGTAAACATGGTGAAAAGATGGAGAGGCGCTACTGCTGCTGTCCGGTGGAGGAAAGATACACACAGTGCCCATACAGACTTGTTTTCACGCCAGGGATCGCCCCGCTTGCCAGCATATGTACTGCCCAAGTCTTGCTTGCACTGTCTATATTGTTGTTTTTCGTTGTCTGTATCTGACTAGCCCATACTTATGTCCTGTACCTATGTTTTTGTCCTCATGTGCTGTAACTGAATTGTTGTTGTAGCTGTCCGTATCTGTCTAGTCCATGTAGATGTCCTGTACAAATGTTTGTCCTTATGTACTGTAAGTTGTGTTTAATGTTGTTAATGTTTCTGCAGCAATGTTACTTTTAACTTTCCTGTATAATAAAAGAAAGAAAGAAGGCATTGCACGCTAGTGGCCTTGCCACTAGCAGTTATCAGTTTCTCTTCACTGACTACTGGCAAGCAAAGAAAACAGTCTACTATACTACACTGTCTGTCTAGTCTGACTGTCGTGAAAGACATGGCATAAGCCGTACACACGTCAGTCACTGCAGTACATTTCTTCTGTTCTAATGTCAGAAATCTGCCACTCATGAACCTCGCCGTTGTCGCCAACTGTCCACTTGGTACAAAAACGTCTTCCTTTTCTTTTCTTCAAGTCCTCCTCCTCCTCCTTTTTGTTGGTTGCTTGTTTCAGTCGGCCTCGTCTCCCTACTAACGTGCTGCCACATTTTTAAACTCAAATGGTGATGTGCTGTTTTGTGATGTTTTTATGTCAAAAACATAAAAGTGCATACAGTACGCTACTCATTTAATGTGATCATGAATCTGTGAAATTTTGATGTAAAATATTAGTATACAATGTATTTGCTGCATGATTGTGGAACTCACACTATGTATTATTAAATTATATTTGTATTATCTTTTTAGAAAGGTCTGGCCAGGGATTGGGGTTGCAAATTAGCCTATTGGCTAGAAACCTTTTATTCAACTATTTTAATACTACACATATTGTTATGGCTTTGACTGTGATAATTATGTATGTAATAATGTGTGCTGCATTGTCCCTGACAAATGAACTAATAAATACAAATAAAATCCAAGGAAATGACAGACTTGGTTGAGAAAGACACTACAGTTCCAGGCGATGTGATCGTAGGCCTTTCGGCAGCTTGGTTTACAAAGCTGCTACGATCACACAGAATACCTCTTTGGAAAGGCCCATATGTTATCTTTCATGCTAAATGCTCAGAACGACGCTACCTTGAATCAATGCAGAGATATTGAACATTACGTAACTTGCTTTATGGATTCATGATTATGGATTTTTTTTGTACAAAGACACTGTAGTTCCAGGCTGGTTGAAAACGCTTCTGAAAGGCCTACGATCGCATTGAGGACCTCGTAGAAATGACACAAAGTTTTAAATAAGTCAGAATAAATAGCTTTCAGAGTGCCAGGCCGAAAGGATTTAATGTACCCTGATAATTAGGGCTGTGCTCGATTGAAGGAATTCTTAGTCGACTAACACTCATTCAATTGTATCGACTAATCGATTAGTTCATTTAATCGACAGATCTGTAAATCTGAGTTTCTCCGCACAGAGTCATGCAAAAGCACCACTTTAATTCTTGTGTTTTCCAGAGATGTGCTCGTACGTTTCTTGGAAATAAGTCATTCAGCATGAAAAAAGCATACAACATAACTAATCGACTAAAGAAATCTTAGTTGACTAAGCCCTACTAATAATGCTGCATATTACAAGAATCTTATTATATTTGTACAATACTTAAAGTACTCAACAAAACCAGCATCCACTTCAGCGCAATGACTGCAATCGGAGACAAACTACAGTATGTTGTCTGCAGGGTATGTCGGGGAGCTTATGACTTACGTATTTTTAATGGAAATGTATCTATTCTATATTTATGTTCTTGACTGTTGCACTACTTTCCTTCATTTTGTATTTCCTCTTAATATGTTTATTGTATGCAACAAACTCAGAGACAAATCCCCTGTATGCGAAAAACCTACTTGGCAATAAACCCGATTCTGATTCAGATTTTTCTTATTAGTATAAAGTAAGTGCTTGGAAACCACTGATCTGAAGACAGGACACATGATTAAGTTCACAGTTTTCAACACCCTGAGGTGGAGCAGCTCTCCCCGCAGATCCATCAGCTGGCTCTCCCGCCACACCGCTGCGACTTCCCAGCATTCATCACGAGCCGTCCAGCTGCTTAGATCATCCTCAGTCGCACATTATGCAAAATGTCAGCAGGCGAGCGGGGTGTAAAAATGCAAAACAAAATCAGTCAGAGTCCCGGAGAAAGAAACAAACCGAGGATGGAGAGATCCTCCGCCCTTCACGCCCCCGATTCTTGAAAGTTTCCACTTTTCTGTTTGGCTGAAAGGAACAGTGGGCTGAGAAGTAGGCCTCTCAATATTTAAGGAGAACTATAGGAAATGTATAAGGCTTTGGAGTGTGTTTGATTCATTATTCAGCTCTCGCCTATTCTCTCTCTTTCTCTCTCTTGCTGCGTGCAAGAGATAACAGCTTGGCTCCATGCTTTAATTCTTTTGCATCGCAGATTAGAAAAAAAAAAACAATCCTGGAGAATATAAGATGCCTTTATTTCTTATTCCCTCACTCTGCTCATTTTGCTTCTTAGACTCTTGGCGACGCCGAAAAAGAGCGGGGGTCTTGCACATCTTGCACGGCGTTATCCTGATGTGAAGTCATTCTGCCTCCCCTCTGCTTCTCGGCGGGTTTTTCAGTCACTCGGCATTTACAGTAAAAGCGAAGAAGATGGTTAGTTTTCGCCCCAAAGCTCCTCTCAGAGAACACAGGCCGTGAGCCCAGCGCAAGAAAATGGAGGAAGCAGATGAAAGGCTGGTGCTTTGATAGCAACAAAAACAAGACAAGAAGAGAGAAATGATGATAATGGAAACCCCCTAACCACCTCCTCCTCCTCCTCCTCATCATCACCATCATCACCATTGGTTCGAGACTCATCAGAGGCCCTTTCTTTCCCCTTTCTGAGGATCTACAGAGGCACAGTGAACTGAAAAGGCAAAATAAAATTAAAAAAAATCTCTCACACACACTTGCAATCCAAGGCGTAATTGGCTTCCTGGATTGACTTCAACCGCTGGGGGAAATCTTTGACAAAACCATACATAAATAAATCCATTTTCCTGTGTTTTCTGTTTCCCTGGCTGCCTGCAGAAAAGGCCTCGTTATATATGGAAATGAGATTCTCCTCCACTCTCTCTCAGCCTTCCCCGCAGCCAAACGCCTTATTGGCTCCCGCCCATGCAAATGCAGGCCAGGGCCGAGGATCCATTTACAAAGGAGATACTATGAGAGAGAAAGAGAAGGAGAGAGAGAGAAAGAGGGAGAGATAAGGCGGGACGGGAGCCAAGAAAGTGATTGAAGGGAAGGAATCGGAATCAAATCGCTGTGAAGAGCGAGATGTGAGTGTGTGCTTGTGGAGGAGGCTCTCTGAAAGAGACGAGATGTTGGCAGGAGAGGGCGAGAGAGGCAGAGCAGCAGTGACAGAGGTGGACTCTATGTGAGTAAACACACGGTGGAATTGTATCACACACACATATGTACATTTACAGAACATACCGACCCCGTTTCCAACTCAAACGTGCACGCATATCTGCATCTGAATATCTTATATGGAGAAGGGAACGTTAATGCAAATGTAAATACATGCAGAACACACTGCAGTCTCACTGCAATCATCTGCCCTTTGCTCTACCGGTCACCGGGGTCACACAGAATCTGTAGACGCAGAATTATTTGCAAACTTCTGCAGATTTTATTGAATTAAATACAACTCTGAGGGCCCTATCTTGCACCCTTGACTTTGTACACCGACGCATGTATCATTCCTATTTTACACCCGACGCACAGCGGACCACAGACCAGGAAAAACTTTGTCTAAAGTCAGTGGCGGGTAATTCAGATAATTCATTTGAGTGTCTTTCAGTTACAAAGTTATTGTTTAGTAAATCAGACAGTGCTGGTACTGCGCTGTAATGTACCTCTTTATATAGCCTTTTTTTCTACCAAAAAATGCTTTTGAGGTGGTTTGAGCATCTGGTAAGGATGCCCGCTGGGCGCCTCCCTAGGGAGGTGTTCCAGGTCCGTCCAGCTGGGAGGAGGCCTCGGGGAAGACCCAGGACTAGGTGGAGGGATTATATCTCCAACCTGGCCTGGGAACGCCTCGGGATCCCCCAGTCAGAGCTGGTTAATGTGGCTCGGGAAAGGGAAGTTTGGGGTCCCCTGCTGGAGCTGCTGCCCCCGTGACCCGACCCCGGATAAGCGGACGAAGATGGATGGATGGGGGTCCTTGGCTCAGAGAATATTTGCCAGGGGGTACATTATGGAAAAAAGATTGAGAACCACTGATGTAGAGTGTGCACACCGCGCATACACTTTGCATCTCTCATCTCACGGACCCAGCAGTTCCCATTTTTGCAAACCATACATAAATAAGAGGAAACATATGACCTTGTTTTACACAACATCTCCATGAATCATGGATGTGTTGATGACATAAATGAGGAAATATTAGAGGACTTAACCCTTGTGTTGTCTTCGGGTCAACTTTGACCCGTTGTCTAAATGTCTACATCAGGAATATGGGTTTCTTTTTAACTACGTAATTTGGATTACCCAAAAAAATAACACAGATGACTCCATACAACGCGCTTTTTTAGCATTTGAAAAAAAACAACTGAAATGCTTTGAAACAGTATCCCGACTGAACGTTGACCCTTCTGTGATTATCCTTCCTTTAATATTAGTCTAAATAATTCATAATTTCTGCTTTTTTAACTCAAGAATTATGTATAATTTCATATAAATTACATTTTTTTTATTGACCATGAATTCCAAAAATAAGTAATAGAATGCCTTATAATGCCTAATAAGTGTAAAACTAGTTTAAGAAGCGTTACATGTAAAAAAAAAAAAAAAGTGCCAAAAAAACATTGAATGAGGCACCAAAAGTGTCGAAAAAAGAGACAGAAACGTCAGAAAAAGTGTTGATTTTCAGTTTTGACCGGGAGGACAACGCATGGTCAAATGGAAGACAACACAAGGGTTAAAGAGACGTGATGTTGAACTGCATGTGCCAATGCCACTTAACCCAAATGCCCCAGCAGCAGCACGGGAGAGCAGAGACAGAAGAGCTGCAGAGACTGTAGTCAGGTCATCTCGGTCTAATGTTAGACTACATTGCAAAAAATATCACCATGCATTCATAACCTCGTGATTCAGTGAGAGTGAGCCCAAAACATCGGAAAGTATGTTTTTGCGATATTTCTTTATTTACATTTTGACAAAAAGAAAAATCAATAGCAAACGTCGGTCTCCTCGGCTCTGAACCGCTCCTGGCGTGCGCCTATGGACGTTTTAAGAGCGTGCGCCTAGCAAATTCACCGTTATAATAGCAATCTGCCATGGAACAAGCACGCCTGGCTTTTAAAGGGAATGTGAGATAACGCTCTGGTTGGTTTATTGCACATTACGCCCAAACCACACCTATGAGTAATGTAGCTACTTCAGACCAACCCATGTTAGATTTGCATCGGGCGCAAGAGTCATTTATCCGTCCGAGATCCGCCCACAAAGCTACTTGCGTTTGGCGTTTGATACTTTTGTTTCAGATCGTTAAAATCGGGCCCTGAATGTTAACACAACTTTACCCCAAGCCGAAAAACTGTCAAATTCAGCAGATTTTCACTCTGGATCACTGCTGAAAACTGTAAAACACAGACCACACATTCCGTTTCAGTCTGCCTTTCATTGATGACTGAGGTCGCCCTTGAGCAAGGCACTGAACCCTCGGCTTTCCCAGTGAAGCTCCGTGATTTTTGCTCTAACTGTGAAAGCACAGAGATGCTGAGCGGCCGAAGCCTAGCTCAGACTGAACAGCCGGCGAACGGCGTTGGGGCAGCAGGTAGCGAACGGGTCAACGCCGGTTCCCTAATTAGCAGCGACACAAACACGGGCGTCAGCGCCGTCCGCCCTCCCAGAGAGGCGAGAGACCGGTGGGTCGTCGGCGTTCCGTCTGTTAGATGAGGACGCCGCGCAGCAGCCCTCAGAGACCCCCGCCACCGTGCGCGGGGAACAAACGGACACACAGTCCTCGTTAAGGTTACCGTCTCTGCTGGGGACACACGGATGACAAGGACAATTTACCGCACGGCTGCATCTCCTCGTCTTTGAGCAGACTGGAACACACACACACACACACACACACACACACACACACACACACACACACACACACACACACACACACACACACACACACACACACACTGTGCAAATTAAGTTTAATAAGAGGAGATGAAACTTTATGATCCCTGCGGGGAAATTAGGAGGTCGCAGCGGCAGAAAGGAAGATGATACACAAAAGAAGGAGAAAATTAAGAATGGGGCAACTGGGAATATTAGCGACTGCTGGGATATTCATACAGATGAATTATGGGGGAAAATATGAAATCGGAAGCACTACCTGGTTCTTTTAGTTCAAACTCCTGAAACACGCAGTTTGAACGTTATTTGCATTTGAGTCAATCTGACTTTCTAAACCTTTCCTTCTTTCACTTATTCATGAGCACTTTCACAAAATATCTGTACCTGCAGTGTTAGAAAACAACAATTCCCCTCATTATTTGAACGATTGGTTGGTTATTATATGTTTCGTCAATGAAAATTGCCAAAAAGTCCAAGGTGATGTATTCAAATTGCTCGTTTTGTCTGATTTATTCTTCAAATCCCAGAAAAGATTACTTTCACAAGGACCTAAAACAGTGAAAGGTGCTGAAATGGAAAGGCTGGAACCAGCGGGATGCTCGAAAAAGAGCGACTTCAAGTATCAAAATGTTGCTGAGTCTTTAGACTAATCAACTTGTAATAGCTCTTCTACAAAGAACAAACGCTTCACATAATGATCACCGTTCCCTGAAACTTATACACATACTTTAGGCTTGGCAATCAGAAAGAAGCACAAATGAATAACAACTGATTGAATACAGAGACACGCCGGATGACGGGTAGACTGTGATCAGTCCGCTCTCGGACAGAAGTGCTCGACATCCAATCACAGAAAGGAAAAAAGGCAATTCTTGCAGAAATCTCCAAATTTTGGGAGTTTGTGTACTTTTCTTTTTGTGTAGTTTCGGTATTTGCAGCGTGTTTGTGTTGTGTATGCACATGTATACTGCGCATGTGTTGTCAAATGAATGAAGATGTTTTCTTAATTTGCGTGCGTTTCATTAAGTTGCGGTGCGTTTGACCCCGTCGGCCACCGTAGATCGGGGCATCACTATACAGAAAGCTGAGTTTGTTCTGAACACTTTTCAGTCCCTCCATAAAAACGTGATTATGCGATTGCATAATTCAACGCATAATCAGCCAAAGTCTGCATATTATGCGGGGGGGTGCGGGGGGGGGGGGGGGGGGGGGGTTGCGCATTTTTTTCAAATACGCCGCACTTTCATAAATTGTCGATTTCCGCTCAAAATATGCAGAGCTTGCGTGATTTCATAATCCTCGCATTTTCGTTGCAAAAAAGTCACACATAGCTTAGCAGAAAGTTGAAAAATGTTGCGTTTACTTCACACAAGAGCAGATGAAGCCATGATGGAACCGCAGTTTTTGCAAGTTCCCGCAATTTCATCGCATAAAATTGCTTAAATATCCTGCATATTTTTTTAAGAAAACGTGCCGCATAATCAAGGATTTTTGCCCGCAACAACCACAAAAAAACTCATTTTTCTGGAAGGACTGATTTTGATATGAAAAACACATGGGGATGAGTTATATGCAAATACCATTAAAAGATGAATTCAGAACATATCGTCACCTTCCGAAAATAAAGTCATTTTTTCGGGTTTTTCAGAAAACGCAAAAAACTAAACGGCCTAAGTCACACGCTTGACATAAGCCATTATACTAAAGCTGTAGAATCACATGACCTGTTCAACCGAGGATGTAGGCAATTTTACCAGAGGTGGCCAGCACCATGAGGAGATGATTTAGGCCAAAAAATAATGTTGTCAAAAAATGACATAGGCCATTATTCTAGGAAGGTGACGACATGTAAAAATTGAGATAATGCCCTTAGACCTCAGAGGGTTGAAATGATCTAGAACCGCCACTGCTTGGTAGTTTATGCTGCGATTTGAGTGAGAAAGGCAAAGTCGACGATGGAAGATAAAGAGACGAGAGCAGCAGCGTCTGCAGGTCGGTCATCAGTATTGACTTTTCAGCAGAATCTCTGAACAGCTGGTCAAGTTCTGAGAACAGATCCTCGTGAATCTGTGCAGAGCGTTTGCTTCAGCCGCTAGAACAAGAGGCTTTTTTTGTGCTGATTCACTCTTTCCTGACACTCATCCATCTGGACTTTTAAGATGAATGAACTCTCTCTGACCCTCAGATCAGATCACAAAGCTGATGTTATTTCACGTGTTCCTTATTGGGAACAAATCCCATGAAAAGACCAAAAACCAACAACGTGTTAGTCTGTTTCTCAGTACTTTATGATTTCCTGTCTGTGGCTCTTAGCTCCAAGCCTACTACTAGAACGTCTCACAGTCACCAGGCTGTTCTCATGAAGCACTCTTACATACAGCTATGGAAAGTAAAGCACTGCATTTCAAACATAGAATAGGAAAAGATGTTTATGTCATTTTGACACGAATACATATTAATAAATGACACGATGTTTGAAAGTCTCAAGGTTTTGACATAAATACAGATATACATTTATATCTGATTTATTTTAAAAATAATAAATAATTATCGATCTTCAAATATATATATTGAAATATGTGCAAAGAAATGTACAAACACAAAAACATTGACAAAATAAAGTTGAAGAACACGCTATTATTTCATTTTATCATTACATATGGGATACATGTGTAGCAGCTGCAGCTAGCAGCGCCGTGTCAGACATGTGCAAAGACATAGAAAACGCCACGCAGCCGCCACGCAACTGACACGCAACAGAAACGCCACGCTAACGCCACGCAACAGAAACGCCACGCTAACGCCACGCAACAGAAACGCCACGCAGCCGCCACGCAACAGAAACGCCACGCTAACGCCACGCAACAGAAACGCCACGCAGCCGCCACGCAACAGAAACGGGCTACTGACTGGAGCGTACCATTACTGTCTAACCTACTGATACTAGGCATTGTTTCCCTTGTTAACGCTGACACGCAACAGAAACGCCACGCTCACGCCACGCAGCCAGTGTGCAGGAGCCCTTAGTGCGTAACTTTTTGATATTAATGAACGTCCGTTACATTCAAGCCGTTGCCAAATGAGTTGCTACAAAGCTAATTAAGACTATCAGCTCCACACAACTCTCTCTGTATCTCTCAGTATGACTATGTTCAGAAGATTGTGGCGTCCGGTGACTTTTGTGCTCAGAAACTCCAGTGAAGATAATGACCTCTTCTGAAGAGTCCATCATGTTTTTTTAATCCTCCGGGTCCTCCTTGGCTAATAGCAACTGTGTGGAGGAGGTGGGTGTGTGTGTGTGTGTGTGTGTGTGTGGGGTGCATGATCACAGAAGGCTTGTGTCATGTAGACTACAGGATGGATACCCGACGGGCCGGGCCAGGTTCAGACAGATAATTAGAAATGATGTTCAGGTTCGGGTCGGGCTCGGTCACATGAGCGCGATAAGGCATTGAACATTTTAAATTTAAAAAAGCTTATTGTATGTATTATGTAGATACGCGCCTGTGTTAACGTGCGCTTGTTGCCCCGTGTGCGCTGATGCGCTCATCTGTTGACATTTTGAATGCCTTCCTACAAACGTACATGTGTCATTAGTATGAGAATAAAATGTGTCTGGCTCGGGCCGGGTCCGGTTACCGCTCCGTCGGACGCCGACATTTGAGAATCGTTGTGCATACATGTTCGTATGACACCATACAAAGCCGTTCATGAGAAGATGTTTCTGTTATTTCCTACATCAGCTGGCGACTGTTGTTTTAAAGTAACACACAGGAACAGGAGGACATTATTTGGGGACTATTTTCAGCGGTGGAGTGATATTTGTGGCTCATTGATGTTTTTAACAACAGTAAAGCTTAATGGCAGAGGGAAAAGATACATGATACATCTATAGCACTGATAGAGGAATATTTAATTCATAATATATATTTATAATTTATATTTTTGAAATTATACAGTATATTGTTTTATATTCTCTTTGTTTCAAATTTAAATAGCATTTAAAATTAATTAGTATTTTATATTTATAGAATATATATAGATTTGATTAACATTATTTGTTATTTTGTAGAGTTTCAGAGAGGAGAAATAATTCAGTCGTCCTCTGTTTTCACTTCATTTGATTCTGGTTTTTGCCTCTGAGGTTTGCAAGGGGAACATCTCTCAAACAGACACACACACCCACACACACCCACACACACACACCCACACACACACACACACACACACACACACACACACACACACACCCACACACACACACACACACACACACACACACACACACACACACACACACACACACACACACCCACCCACCCTCCGGACCTCTACTCAGCCAGCAGGGGTCAGAGATCAACAGGAAATGGACAGGAAGTGGACCGTGGAGGACTGTGCTGGTGTCTGACCGCTATATCTGGAGCAGAAGAAGATCTCCCTCCTGGACAAGCACTTCCTTCCATGCAACAAACAAACACACACACACACACACACACACACACACGAAAAAGCCTCACATATCCCGAAACCTTTTCCACTCTTAGTCGCACAACACAAAAATACACACAAACACGGATTCCAATACACAAACAATTGTTGCCACATGTACCCACACAGTAGTGCAAAAGCCCCTGAAGCTTACCACACACACACACACACACACACACACACACACACACACACTGGAGTGATGTGATGGGATGTGAAAGCAGGCCTGTCTGCGTGCCGTTTGCAGTCCGTCACAGACTTTCTCCCCCTCAGCCTTTCCTCCCAGGCTTTGGCACACAAACACACACCCAAATCAAGCTCCACCAATCAAAATGCTTCTGGTCATCGAAAGTTATATTTACCCAGAAGCAACACACACCCTTCTGGTTGTCCTCTTTATGGCGAATGACACAGAAAAAGGAGTCAAAAACATAGCAAACAGGGAGTTCAGACTTCTACTGTACTTGTTTGTTTGCGCATACATGGCAAATCTACAGCCAGCTGTATGTCTAGTGTGTGTGTGTGTGTGTGTGTGTGTGTGTGTGTGTGTGTGTGTGTGTGTGTGTGTGTGTAAGTTTGTAAAATGCGTGTGTATTATTGTATCGTAGTTATGATTCTGTGGGTGTGTGTGTGTGTGG
This sequence comes from Zingel zingel, assembly GCA_023566125.1. Lineage (NCBI taxonomy): Eukaryota > Metazoa > Chordata > Actinopteri > Perciformes > Percidae > Zingel > Zingel zingel. The sequence continues at coordinate 35,096,609 of CM042323.1, read as the reverse complement.
AAGTGTTAAAGCGAGCCTGTGTTCAGCATTACAAACATAAGTGAGGCTTTGCCCTCAAACTCTCTGTGTGTGTATGTGTGGGCGTGTGTGGGCGTGTGTGTGTGTGTGTATTTTGAGTGTGTGTAAATGTCTGTAAGTGTGTGTATGTGTGTGTGTGCTCTGCATTAGAAGCAGTGGCAGCATCACTGACCCGTGTTCGCCTCGGTGTGTTTTTATCTCTGCCTGTGTGACCTGAATTGTAAATACAGCATCCTCCGCTAAGCTGTGAGATTCACTGTCTGTGTGTGTGTGTGTGTGTGTGTGCGTGCGTGCGTGCGTGCGTGTGTGTGTTGAATTATGAGCAGCAGCCTCAACCTGACCCGATCTGTGTATGGGCTGTGTGACTTTGTATCTTGCATATCAATGCACAAGTTATCTCTAGAATATGTGCGTGTTTGTTTTCTTCTCTGTGTGTGTGCGTGTGTGAGCTATGTCACGAGGTTAATTGAGGGGAGGACCTCTAAACCGTTGCCTAGGGTAACACTCTCCCATCCATTACCTCATTGGCTATTCACCGCCACGCGCTGAACAAACAAACTAACTAACGCTGAATCCTCGCAGAGCTCCGGACGGAGGAGCAGGGAGGGGGGGGGGTTGCCCGCGGTGAGTCGCCGTGCCCGCTGTCGGAGGCCCCTGGCTGGGCCACCGGGGCGGGCGCGGCCCCCTGCTCCCCGACCTGCTGTAGCTCAGACAACAGGCTAATCCTTACAGCACACAGAGGAGCCGCTAATAGGAGAGGATTAACCCGACAAATACACCCACTCCCTGTGCTGCTCCTCCTCTCCATGCTCTACTTCTCCTCCTTTGGTCCTCTTCCTCTCCCTCACTTTCACACCTCCTTTTGTTTCCGCTCTTCTTCCTCAACCCTGCTTCTGCCTCCTCTGATGCATCGGCACGGGCCGCTTACCGGGTTTAAGGTATACCGCGGTTTGAAAAAGTCACGGTTTCAAAACCGCTAACATTTTCCTTCATACCGTTCCGTTTTTTAAGAGTTTAAAAAACCGTCGCCCTGCCAGTGTGCAGTGCATTCAAAAATAAAATACTGTAATTGCAGTGCCGCAATACCGTGAAATGGTGATATTTTGGCTGAAGGATATCATACCGTCAGAATTGACAGAGCAGGGGGAATGAGAGGGGGACACGCCAGAGCAGGGGGAATGAGAGGGGGACACGCCAGAGCAGGGGGAATGAGAGGGGGAAATGTAGCAAAAGATGAAGACATGAAAGGGGAGTGAGAAGGGGGAATGAGATGCAGCAAAGGGCCGCAGGGCAGAGTCAAACCTGCGGCCGCTGCTTCGAGGAGTAGACCTCTACATCTGGGCGCCTGCTCTACCAGGTGAGCTACCCAGGCGCCCAGATATTAGTTTTCAAACCAAAAAGTAGCAGAGTAAATGTAGCCTGATACACTCCACATCGGTTACAGACAGATTACAGTACTATATAGCAGACTTAAAACACTAAAATACTAGAAACAAGAACAAGATTCCAAAGATGGTTTATCCAGTGCCCTTAAAATGATTTCCTTCTCTCCTTTTCTGACTTCTCTTGCTCTTTTACGTCAGCTTCTTCCTCTCCTCTTCCTTTTTCTCCACCCCTCCTCGCCTCTCTCTCCTAATAATTTCTCCTATTCCTCCTAATAATTTCCTTTAACCTTTCCTCTTGTTACTGAACCTGACACAAATCTAGTTTACACCCTTTCCCATGTTTCTCCTGCCCTTCCTCCCCCCCCCCTTCCTTTCATCCCTCCTTTCATCCTTCCTTCTCTTATCTCTGCCTCTCCAGCTCCTTCTCTTTCCATCTTTCTCTCTCTCCAGGTGACCGTTGAGTTGCTACAAGGGCTGTAAATCAGCAGGCTGGAAAGAGCTTTAGTGTGTGTGTGTGTGTGTGTGTGTGTGTGTGTGTGTGTGTGTGTGTGTGTGTGTGTGTGTGTGTGTGTGTGTTGTGGAGTGGATTATCCAGGTTCCAGGACTCACTGGCAGCCGAGCGGAAAGCTTTAATGAGAAGTCGCTGTTTACTGAGGACATAGTGGGACACACACACACACACACACACACACACACACACACACACACACACACACACACACACACACAATAGAGACTTACATAGACTCACAAAGTCGAAAAAACACACAATAATACATGTGCACACACACTGTGATACACACTACTACTTGTAAACACACACACACACTAACCAGTGCAGTAATGGGATTTGGAAGGTTTTCTCTATAAACCAGTCCGTCCTCTGTCTCCTCATTAACTGTCCAGAACTGAGCACACACACACACACACACACACACACACACACACACACACACACACACACACACACACACACACACACACACACACACACACACACACACACACACACACACACACACACACAGCTGGCTCTACAGACTTCTGGGCTCACTAATTATTTGGAAGCTCTGTATCTTTGTCTTTTTTGTTTGTTTGTGTGTGTGTCTGTTCGTGTAAGTGTACATGTAGGGATGTGTGTGTGTGTGTGTGTGTGTGTGTGTGTGTGTGTGTGTGTGCGTGTGTGTGTGTGTGTGTGTGTGTGTGTGTGTTTGTGCTGGCATGCTGCTAACAGCCATAGTCTGGTTGTGGTTTGGATGAGGGCAGCAGAAGACACAAAAGGCAGTGGAAATAGGATCTGATATAATTTGGTTAATTTTTTTTAACTTCAATTCAGATTCATTCACTCAGTTCTTTGTTGACATTAAAGTGCAGAAACTTTGTTGCGAAAGGGCGACATGATTAATCGTCATAATACAATTTACAAGGACGCAGAATCACCGATGAGCATGAGACGAGAGACGAGAGACGACAGAGCCAGCAGCTTTTTTTTCAAGTACAAACTTAAAAATGAAAATGACCCTAAAACGCATTCTCAAGAACAGGTTTGTATGATATTGCACGAAAACTTTTGCACAACAATTCATATGATTCCCATGAAATTACGTTTAGCAGCTTTACAGTTACATTTAGCCGAGAAAAGAGACTGTGAGCCAGGAATGAATACGATTTACAGGCTGCCAAAAAACGGAAATCAAATTTGTAGTTTAGTTTTGGGCGATAAACTTCTTCATCACCGAAATGTGGAAATATGAGAAAACACACTTCCTGCCAGGAGGAATATTGGCCTCAGCAGAAGAGGAAGTACATTTGTGTGTATCGCAGCCGCCCTCTCCGCTCACACACACAGTGCTCTCTGGGCGGCCATGTCTCTTTATGTGGTCCATTCTCTACAGCCGGTTGGAGCTCAGCGAGCCTGTGTGGGGTTAATAAACTCTCTGTGCTGGGTTGTTTTCAGACTCACGGTGTGAAAACAGCCGAGCACAATCAGTGTTTGAGTTCCCACCAGAGGTGGGAGGACTCGAGTCGCACGACTTGACTCGAGTCGCCAATTTGAGGACTTGGGACTTGCTTGACTTACATTAATAAATGACTTGACTTTGACTTGGTATTCAAGACTTGAGACTTGACTTTGACTTGAGACAGGTGAATTGAAAGGACCTGACTTTTTATTATTGTAATAGCCAGGCCGTATTCTTTTTTTTAAGTAATTGAAATTAAAAGGCAAGCCCGCGATGGTTAGACGCGAGAAGAAACCACCGCTGCCCATCGTGGGCCAGTCTCCGCGGAGCTCAGCCAGCTTGATGTAAACCTAGCACCTTAACTGGATATATGTCTCTGTAAAGAAGTTTTTGCTGCAACAGTTTAGTTGCAATATTGAAAATAAAACAAGATATTTCATGATGACAAATGTCTTTTTAAACTGATAATGAATGTAAAAACTGGGGCAGATCTAAGAATTGTGTATGACTTGACTTGTGACTTGCTTGACTTATAGCAGGGACGTGTCTTGACTTGCTTGATTCTCACCACAGTGACTTGAGACTTGCTGGTGGCTTGCACATGTGTGACTTACTCCCACCTCTGGGTTCCACACTGTTAATTTCTCATCACAAACACTTTGATTATCATTTTATTATATTTACAGCATGTAATTAACGGTCACTTCATTTCCACACAGTTCAATCTTTTACATGGGAATGTTTTTATTTCAACGCATTCTCATGAACAGGTTCGTATGATATCGAACGAAAATTTAAAGCTTTAGTGTGTAACCTTTTTATATTAATGAACGTCCGTTACATTCAAGCCATTGCCAAATGAGTCGCTACAAAGCTAATTAAGACTATCAGCTCCACACAACTCTCTCTGTATCTCTCAGTATGACTATGTTCAGAAGATTGTGGCGTCCGGCGACTTTCCCGCTCAGAAACTCCAGTGAAGATAATGACCTCTTCTGAAGAGTCCATCATCCGTGTCCTCCTTGGCTACTAAGCAACTGCGTGGAGGAGGGGGGGTGCGCGATCACGGAAGGCTTGCATCATGTGGACGCGGCGACAGTTTTGTTGTCGTTACTTAGAATTCCTCACGGGGGCGACAGAAACTACGCACTATAGCTTTAAGCACAACTATTCGTATGATATCGTACTAAATTACGGCGGCTGCCGGGCAGTCACATGACTGTTCATTTTACCGGCCTTTACAGTTGAGTATAGCCGAGAAAAGGTGACTGTGAGCTGGGTACAGAGCGCCGTGAGGTGACGGTCCCTTCAGCGACTGTTACAGTTGTGTTACCGCGACCTAACGCGACACACACACAGAACGTCGAAGGTGTGTTGTGTTTGTGATTCTCGGCATTTGGCTGTTTGCCAGAAGAAAAATGTTGTTTCAAAAGAAGCTGGAGGCAGCAAAAAAGACACCACTGGCTAAACTTTTTTTAAATTTAAAAATGGCAGGTTACCGCCCCTGTTACTAGAGTCTTTGATAAACCAAATCTAGCGTTAGGAACAGCAACATCTCACCGCCGGCCCGTCGGACTGATTGCTAGTTTGGGTGGTGTCATTTTCTTTAGTCTGTGGCCCAACAGGTAAATTATCTGTAAATGTTAAGTGTTGACATATTTTAGATGGAGATGAGAGTATATGCAGTTACTCCTCTCCCCTATGTGCTGTTAAATTCTATGTATGAGACGAAGGAGTTCTCTACCCAGAAGTTATTGTAAAGATAGTGATTGGGTCTATTGTCGAAATATGGCTTATGGACACACAAACACATGCAAACAGGCACTACTGAATGCAGGCAGTCACAGTCAGTGCCACACGATTCATAACTTGTGTTTGTGTTTCTGCACCGATGACCTTGTCGCTCACCAACACACAGAAAGATGGATGACTGCTCCTTCACATACTCACATTGTATCTGTTTCTGCATGAACAGACATGAATGTGCTCATGTGTTATGGTCTCTCTCTCTCTCCCTCTCTCTCCTGTCCAGAGAGTTGGATGGTGATTAGCGTTGGGATTCTGGGACTCTGGCCTCAGTTTTCATTAACAGCCATAAACACAGTTCTGCTGTACCACTGAGACCGACCGCAGGCTGTGTGTGTGTGTGTGTGTGTGTGTGTGTGTGTGTGTGTGTGTGTGTGTGTGTGTGTGTGTGTGTGTGTGTGTGTGTGTGTGTGTGTGTGTGTCTACATCTGGGCGAGCTTTGTTGGAGCTTTGATGACAAGAAGAAAAAGTGAGAGAGAAAGAGAGTGCAAGAGAGATATGTTGTTTATCATGGTAGTAATTAAGCCCGCAGTTCGGCTTTAATTAAAATATAACAGCAGCACTAAGTATGGACTGTTCTCACACACACACCCACTGAAAAAAACATCCTTAGTGCTCTATTTACTACTAAATATAAAGGTAAAAAGGACCAAAATTTGAAACTCTTCCAGAACAGAGTGCACTCCGCACACACAAACACACACAGGGGCTTCCACAGGCAGAACTATTTGTACAGAATCCAAAAAAAGACTCGTGACTTGTCTCTCTAATCCGCAGATTAGAACCTGAACACATGCAAAGCGTGAGTGTTTGTCTTTGCTCCCTCTGATTGGTTCATTAGTGGTTTATTTCAAACTCTAATTGGCCGGTTCACTTCATCAATACAGCGGTGTATCGTCTGTGTGTGTGTGTGATCAGTAGCACAATAATATAAAAGACACTTAAAGGAACAGACACAATCTCTAACAGGAATTACTTATTAACACTTGAGGCTCTTTTTTTCTGGTGTTAAACACAATGACCAGTGCTCAGCGGGAGGTTTAGGGTGCCTCCGAGTGCAGCTGCTGTTTTGGTTCATTTAGGTGCAGCGGTGCTATGTGCAAAAGCGGCGTTTACTGTAAATCAAAAGGTGTAATGATGAATCCTATTAGCTTGTCACAGTTCTGGTATCGTAGTTCTGAAAACAGCCGAGCCAATCACAGAGAAGTATAACCAGTAGGGCTGTGTATTGGTAAGAATCTGGCGATACGATACGTATCATGATACATGGGTACAAGATTCAATATATTGCAATATATTTCGATACTGTGCGTAAGGCAATATATTGTTGTTGTTTTTTAAGTATAATTTTAGAAAAACTAATATTTAAAATATGTGCATAAAAGTCAAAGTTTACTTTAGGTTAACTTTAGGTTCAGTACACAGAAAATTTGGTTCACAGGTTCTTAGTGAGCAAGTTTTTATATGCTGAAGTAGGCCAAAGTTTAGCCATAGCTACGTTGTTAGCTTCTAGCAAAAAGTCAGGCACTGTTAGGCACTGTTAGGCACTGTTAGGCACTGTTAGGCAATGCTAGGAACTGTTAGGCAATGCTAGGCACTGTTAGGCACTGTTAGGCAATGCTAGGAACTGATAGGCAATGCTAGGCACTGTTAGGCACTGTTAGGCAATGCTAGGCACTGTTAGGCAAGGACACTAGTGGTCGTCTCAGCATAGCTATCTAGCGATAGGGGGTTTAAACACAACATAAATGTGAACCACTGTCTTACATGAATATTTTTTGCACGTAAACTAAAAAAAAAACATTGTTATTGCATTTTTGAAAATCAATACAGTATTGCTAAATAAAATGTGGCGATACTCAAGTGTATCGATTTTTTCTTACACCCCTAACAACCAATAGGCGCTTTCACCATCCCCCTTGTTAACCTGCCCGGGGGGGGGGGAGGGGGCTATTCAAAAATACTAAATCATAAGAGTCGTTTAAGGGGCAGTTTGCTAGTCACGGGTGATCAAAATGTCCCTCCCGGTTAAAAATGGACTTATGGGCCACTGATCAACAATAGATAAATAAACTTAATTTGATGAAGCTAAATTGTAATCAGTAATTAGTTGTGTGTTTAACTAACTAAAGACTTATATTGTGTCCAGAGCATATGAGCGGAGTGGAGCGGTGAGAATCTCCGCTCATCGCTCACGGAGCTGTTCACCCCTCCGCTCCCCGACTCAAAGCTCCATCAGGCCGCTCCGCTCATCATCGCTCAGCGCTCAGCGCAGTTTGCTTCACGCTCCACTCAAATCGTCCCCCGCTCCCTCCAAAAATGGAAAAAATCTACATGTATATCACGTTTTCTTGTACCACATTATCACTGTTAGTTTTTTAATACTACACCTGTATGATTTCTCATTTTCTTTTTTGAAGTACTTTTTGAACTCCATTATTGAGCCGAGTTTTGAATGAAAATAGTCCGTTGATGACAGTGCAAGACAGATGGATTCTGGGTCAGGCTTGACTGAGCATGCTTCAGACTCGTGGTGTGAGAGGAGTGAAATTGGAGCGGGAAATAGAGTGATGCTCCGTCCTTTTAAAAATGTCGCTCTGCGCTCTGTCTAAGACCCGCCCGCTCACGCTCCCCGCTCGCTCCCGCTTCACTCCGCTCACATGCTCTGATTGTGTCGCGTCCAATCAAACAATCAAACAGAGCAGAGACTAAAAACATTTTCTTTCCTCGATCCAGGACTAAAGGGAGGCGAGAACGTGTTGACCATCAGGTTCAGACTAATCTGTGGGTTCACAGGGGTTAAAGTCTGCACACACACACACACACACACACAGTCCAAATGACAGCAGTTCACATATATAGGCTCAGAGGTGTGTGTGTGTGTGTGTGTGTGTGTGTGTGTGAGAGATTGTGTGTGTGACCAGGTGTAGAGTTGTCACTGAAGGAGAAAATTAGTCAGAAAATGACAGCAGCGTACCTGAGTGAGCCGACACACACACACACACACACACACACACACTTTTAGCTATTTTGCCTGCAGTGCAGCCTCAGTGACGGCATGGTTTAGAATTACATAGATACAGAAATATACTGCCTTTTTTATTCTTAACGTCTTTCTCTTCGTGTCTCCATCGTACGGTTACTCTCAGCTCTTTTACACACACGTCATGACCACTTCCCGCATGTGGAAACTAGTAGTAGAGCTGCAAATTAAACTTATTAATTGATTAGTTGTCAACTATTAAATAAATCGGCAACTATTTTGATAATTTATTCATGAAAAACAAAGTAAATAGAATCTCTGATTCCAGCATCTTACATCGGACTATTTTCTAGCTTCTTCTCTCCTCTGTGACAGTGAACTGAATATCTTTGAGTTGTGGACAAAACAAGACATTTGAGGACGTCATCTTGGGCTTTGGGAAACACAGATCCACATTTTTTCATAAAAAAAACTAAAATACAGAAACTAAGCAAGCGTCATGTATGATATCAGCACTTGTTTATTGTAATAAAAACCTCTGAATACAAAGTACATTCACAGGCAGAGCAGCAGGTCGCTGAGCTGCTCCGTTTGACTCCTACAGCAAACCAGAGATGACTACAAATATTCAAACTCATACACCATTTTACAACTTTATATCCCATAAACATACTGTTATATTTCAGAATAAACACACTGTTGCACTTACATACAAATAGTCCAGGCTTAGATCGACGGTGACTCTTCTGTTACTAAGCTGTCGTACTAACCAACCAGCTGAGTCCTACACAGGTTTATTTACTGGAAAATACAAGAGAGAAGAGATGTGACCGACAGTTTCAGTCTTTGGAGATTTGATCGACAGGTCGATAGATATTTTAACTGCTTAGATGACTGCGTTAACTCAGTTATAAACTGTGAACTCCATTAAAAGTTGGACAGCAGAGGAGGAAGATGGGTTATAAAAACGGAGAGCAGTTTTGGTTCAAATATGCAGTAGCAGCAGCTAGCTAGGTCACTAGCTAGTTAGCTAAATGGCTGTATAGATAGATGATTAGCTAGTGTACTTTAATGCTTTAATGAATCTGAACAATAATTAGAATTAATGATCATATATTATCTCTTATAAAGTTGCATGTAACAGTTTTAGGAGTTAAGCACAAAGACTGGAAGCAAGGTAAAACTGCTAGCCTAGCTTAATCAAAACGTGTTTACATTTGATTTAGCGATGCTAGCAGGCTACAGTGAAGCTAGGCTAAGACATAAGACGGCAGAGTTAAGGCAGAGCATTAACCCCTTATGTTTGTGAGCTAGGTTTGCCACTTTTGAGATGCTTCCTTCAGTCACAATACTTAGAATGTCTTTCAATGTGTTAGTTTTTAATTTATCAACTATTTTGAGGGGAAGTGCTGGGTAGGGTTGTCAACTTTGTCACTATGAAATAAGAGACAAAAGGTGGCCTGCCGCAGCAGTGCATGCAGGTATGGTTTTGTGTAATTTAGTCTCGCACTGCCAGACCTTCCTCCACAGCGCCGGAGGAAGGTCTGGATAGTCCACACAGAATTCTGGGATGGGAGAAAAACGTGCTCTGGTTTATTGCCATTTCTTTAAACCAATCACAATCGTCTCGGGCGCCTCTGCTAAAGAAGGAACTTGTTTTGGTGGAACATGTGTACGTTCAAAGGTTGTTTGTCGTGCAACAGAAAACTCAGATTGGACAGATAGTCTAGCTAGCTGTCTGGATTTACCCTGCAGAGATCTGAGGAGCAGTTAACCATAGTCCTCACAAATCCACCGGAGGTTAAAGAAAGAGGAAGGGGACGGACATCCGGCAGAATTTCCTGTGGCACCGGACCGTCGTGGATATAGACTATGTGTAAACATACAGTGTATTGTTTTAAGCCATTTGTCAAACTGATGGCTAGCTAATCTCTCTCTTTTAATTAAATATGAATAGGTCTACATAACTCTCATGCATTGGCAACATACGGTAGGTTTAATAATTCTTTAGTAATTTATACATTTCTTTAGAAACATGTTGAATCAAGTCATTCTACCCTTCGTGGCTATGTGTCTTTATCTATCTATTTATCTATCTATCTATCTATCTATCTATCTATCTATCTATCCTCCGTGGCTATGTGTCTTTATCTATCTATCTATCTATCTATCTATCCTCCGTGGCTATATGTCTTTATTTATCTATCTATCTATCCATCTATCTATCCATCCATCCTCCATGGCCGACTGAAAATTTCCAGCGACAAAGTACAGAAGGCTTTCGTTGAGTCAACGCTGACGGGCTTAACCCACATATTTGTTTTTACTTCCCATTGTTTATTGCAGCAGTCTTTTTTTTTTTTTTTTTTACAGGTTTATCCATATTTGCAGTTCAATCCGTATTTCCACATGCCAAATCGACTGAATAGCATCACATATTGCCCTAATTTTCTCTTTTGTGCGGAAGAATTGGCGCATTTACTTAAACATACCGATGCGCATAATTTGATGATGACGAGTGTCGTCTGCTGTTGTGTCAGTCAGTGGTTAGATCCGTCAATAAACGGGATAAGGGAGGTCACGTATGGGACAAATAATTTGGCCCACTATAAGGGAACGTCCCGGCTAGTACGGGACAGTTGACAACCCTAGAGCTGGGAGTTCATGTAGTTGTTGGTTACATGAGAAGCATGTTTGTGTCAGTTAGGCCATGCCTACAAGAAAAAATGCTCAAACAAAAATGAATTGTCTTTAAAACACCAAATTTGAATGATGAATGGATAGAAATTTTTACAGGAAATCAGACTTGGTAGATGCAATAAAAAAGCTTTATACAGCTCATACACCCAGTAAATGAAGAACATTGTGTTATAAGGATTCCTTAAATTTGGTTATTAAGCAATTTTGGCCAACATATGAGCTGAGGGGGACATATGACAGTTGAAGATGGAAATAAAGAGTCCACACACTAGAGAATGCTCCTGTAAACATATATGTAATTACTACCAGCTATGTTATGTTTATGGGACCATTATGTAGCGTGCAGACTCTATTTTTACATCTTTTGTCCAGCACCTTTTTAATTGTCTAGATGTGCGTGCTTTTGTGAACCTTTGTACATTGGACAGGTGATACATCAGCACTCTCTAGTGGACAAACAATGTATCAATACTGTAAAAATATCTTTGGCATTTCTTTCTTGCAGTTAAAAGCAAATTCTGACATGTCTGTGATATGCTGCCCAGTGTCGGCTCTTTGTATTTCTTCATTTTTAATTACGCTTAGCTAGCAGTTTCCCCTCCTGCTTCCAGTCTTGATGCTAAGCTATGCTAAACATGTTCTGGACGCACAGAGATGAAATTGATATTCCCATCTGACTCTGGCTTTTAACGGCAAACAAGATGAACTCCCAAAAATGTTAGACTCCCTTAACTTTAGCTTAAATGTGTAGATCGAGTAGGGACGAATGATGAGTTGAGACTATGGGCACCAAAAAGATTTCCTGCGACAGTTCCTGTCAGTTCCTACCAGAGTTTCTATGGCCGGTGAGAGGATGGAGGCGGGTCGGCTGATTATCTGCCATTCACCCTGTCCTCCGAACCCTGACTGTCAATCATCAACTACAGGCACCAGGGCTACCAAGAAGAAGAAAAGAAAATGTCTGAAAAGGGTTTGAATCGCCCATAAAATGTGACACTGGGGGAAACAAAGTGGAACTACAGTTCTCACGTTGCAAAAACAGCTGAAGAAAAAGGGCAACAAGAGCAAAAAACAAAGGCGGAGAGCCAATAATCCACTGCGATCGTGACGAGTCCACTTAGGCTTCGGTTAAATCCACACAAAAAAAGAAGAACAACAAATCCACCTCCCGAAGAATGGCCTAGCAAAGACGTGGAGGGAAAAACAAGAGCCCAGAAGAACCAAAACATGATTAAATTCCTTGTTATTCGGGACATTTTCTCCAACAAAAATTCTTTTTCTTTCATCTTTTTTTTAATTTTTGTGTGATTTGATTCTCCTCGACGGAAACTCGTACCAAGAATGTGCAACATGAAGCAAAAAAAAAAAAATGCAGTTCACGACCACAGGCAAGGAGGGAAGAGAAGAGAGAAAAATCCTCAGAACTGCAGCAGAGAGGAAAAAAAGCTTGAGGACTTAATCTGTTTTTCTTTTTGTAAATTGGAGGAGAAAAAAAGAAAAGAAAAAAGCTTTAGTTGCTCTGTGTGTCTTTAGTTTTGTCTTAAGGCAGTCTTTTTTGTCCGGCCCCTCTCTCCGGCTCGGCGCTCGACGACGCTCCACCTACAAGAGGATAGATACGGACGTCTTACACCTCAGGTAACGCAAACGCAGAAAACACATTCCATGCAAAATGTCTCATCAATGGGCAAAAGAAGGAAAAAAAAAATGTCAATAAAAAAAAATTGAAAGCTGGCTGAAGAGAAGGGGGAAAAAATAATGCTTAAAAAAAATGAAGCTGATCAAAAAATGCAGGATCGGTTTGCAGAGCCACAATAACGCAAAATAAATTCTCAGATCAGATTAAAAACAATGTATAAACAATTGCACACTGTCACAGTTAAATGCAGTAGTATACTGTTAATTATATTTGACTTAGCTCATATTCAAGATTTGTGCTGTTACTCAAGTGATAGTAGAATATGAAATGGTCAAACTGGATACAACATTTAAAAAACACTCAGAAACACAGATTAACTACGATATAGCCACTACGATTTGGCACAACAGCAGAAAACGTAATGAAATGATAAGATTACTTCATTAAAATTGTGTAAATTAATCTATGCATGAAACTGTTCTGTGTGAATTCAGTCGGGGCATTTTTACATTAAGGAACTCAAACTTTAAGCTAATCCCGACCCTCTAAAACAACTCCAAGACTTTAATACTAAATCTGTGTGTTGGTAATGGATGTTTTCTGTCTCTTTATCTGTTTTGTTTTTCAGTCCTTCCAGAAAAGAGTTTTTCTGTGATTGTTTTGGGCAAAAATCCGTGATTATGCGGCACGTTTTCTTAAAAAATGCGATGGAATATGCGGGATATTTATGCGATGAAATTGCGGGAACTTGCAAAAACTGCGTTTCCATCGTGGCTTCATCGCGGGGTCTGCAGCTTTTCGATGATCACGTCGCGTAATTACATCACTTCATAACGTTCCTATGGCAACAGGGGGAAATGGATAGTCTTGTGTGAAGTAAACGCAACATTTTTCAACTTTCTGCTAAGATATGTGTGTGACTTTTTTTGCAACAAAAATGCGGGGATTATGAAATAATGCAAGCCCCGCATATTTTGCGCGGAAATCGGCAATTTATGCGGCGAAAGTGCGGCGTATTTAAAAAAATTTGCCCCCCCCCTCCTGCATAAATATGCAGACTTGGGCTGAATATGCATTGAATTATGCGATTGCATAATCACGTTTTTCTGGAGGGACTGGTTTTTACTACATCATGGTTTTTCCTGCGGTCACCTTTTCTCGGCAAAGTTCAATTTTAAAAAAACACTCAACGGTCATGTGACCGGCTGGCGCTGAGCCTAATTTCCGAGGATATCGTCTGAATTGTCGTGCATAAGTAGAAGAACCCGTTCATGGGGATGCATTGAGCTAATACTCCTGCTAAGATGCTAATACTCCTATATTATACTCCTGCTACTGCTAATACTACTAAAATAGTAGCCCACTCTTTATACCCAAACAGTAAAGATTATATTAATCGCAAAAATATTTAACACTGCATTTGATCCAAATCATTTTATGCAGGTGGATGGATTACTTGTTTTGTTAAATCGTAAACGTTCCGTTGATTAATGCTTTGATTGTGAATTTGAGATTCAAATTGACTATAAAGTCCAGTGGGGGTGCATGGTATTGTGTTTAACCTGTTTCCTTCATTGTACTGCAACGGAGAAACTAATGCTGCACGGTGATAACGGTGTGTTCAGGTGAATATGAAGTCCGGGCTGTCACACAAACAGAGCTACCTGCAGCTAAGCATCTGTACAGTCGCTACATTCATCAGCTGTTTGCAACTGTAACCGTCACATTTGTGCAAAAAAACTTTAAACTTGAACTACTCATACTGTAACATTACACTGAGTACAATCAATCTCTCTCACACACACACACACACACACACACACACACACACACACACACACACACACACACACACAGTGAGAGGTGCTGCAGTTTTCAGGGATTACAGTCCTCATCTAATCCTTTACTCTCTTCCTTCCCTTCTTCCTTTTCCTACTTCCCTCCGTTTTCCAACTCTTTCCTCTTCCTCCTTAGCTCATTTTGATCCTTCTAGTTTCCATTCCTGGTACCTTCTACCTTTCTGTTCTCTCCTCTCCTTACAACCTGCTTCCTAACCTCCTTTAATCCTCATTTACCTCCCTTGCGTTCCACTCTCTCTTCTAGTCTTTACTCCTCTGTCTCCTCCTTCATGCCTTCTTCCTTACTTCCCTCAGTTTTCCATCTCTTTCCTCTTCCTCCTCAGCTCATTTAATCCTCTCCTATGTCCTTATTTACCTTCCTTGCTTTCCGCTGTCTCTTCTATTCTTTCCTAATTCTTCCCTGTCTCCTTTTGTAATCAAGTCTCTCCTTTCCCTTTTCCTTTTCCCCTTCCTCACCCTCCCTCCTCCCTCCCTCTCCCCTCCTCCCTCCCATCGGCGCCAGCATCTGTTCATAATGAAACACACAGTTGGACGTCGTAGTCGTTTAGTGCCTCCTCCGCGCTACCTGCTCCAGAGGTTACATCCCGCCGGGCACGTTTGTTACACATCATCAGCACCTCCCCGCGACCTTCCCTCCATCCCTCCCTCCTCCTCCTCCTCCTCCTCCTCCTCCAGATGTCATTGATCGAGGAAGTGGGTCACAACAGCGCTGAATCAGAGCCAGGTTACTCAAGGCTCCGAGGCAGATACTGTATGTCATTTTAGCGTGGGTTAATATTGACGTGGGGGGCTTGTGGGGGGTGGGGGGTGATGTTTTGAGCATTTGCAGGTTGCGTTCACAGAGTCTATAGCCTGCAGACATGACAGATGCTAAAGGTGCAGAGGATGAAGATCTTGGCCCTGAACGCCTCATGGATCTGTAAATAGGACTGCTAATTTTGGAAGAAGCAAGAAAGAAATTTGGAGTGTTTTCGTTTTGTAGCCACAATGAATTTTAAAAGTAGAAGCACAGGAAAGGTCCAATTTGTGAAATGAAATAGCTTTTAAATGCAATTTTATCACTTTTGCATCGGAAAGATAACTTATCTGAAAAGAGACGAGCAATGCAATGAATACAAGACAGCAGATTTACCCAAAATATTTAAAAGAAATACATGAATATGTTTCACTATAACCTAATTTCTGTCAGAGCAGCTACAAATGTTCCCATTATTACAGACTTAACTTTTGATCAAAATCACAGAACTGTATTTCAAATTGTCATTGAGATCCAAAACTATCTAAAGATACCAAATATGTAAAGCAGAATTTTGAGGTAAAAGCATGCACAAGACATGACAATATGTCTTTTGATGCAACAGTAAATAAAGCCATAAAAACAAGGAGTCTTTGGTCTGAATATTCTACTAAACATAATGCAGCTTCAACGGAGATTTGGCCCGAGCGGATCCATCTTTAATATAATTAATAATATCAGAGTAACTAACAAACAACAAGGCTGCTAAAAGGAAAATGTAAATGTAATGTGAAAATCAAGGTTGAAGAGATAACAACATGTTAATAAGAATGCTGTTGCCTTGAGCTTGGAGGTCCATTAAATTGAATTCTATTAATATTCTAAACTCAAGGTTTGCTGACTACGGTTTGCTAAAGACGACTGTGGACAGTTGGGCTGATTACAGAAAAAATCGGATTCAACTAACACTCATACGATTTTTGGGGGCATTTTTAGGCCTTTATTGACAGGACAGCTGAAGAAATGAAAGGGGAGAGAGAGAGAGGGGGAATGACATGCAGCAAAGGGCCGCAGGTCGGAGTCAACCTGGGCCCGCTGCATCGAGGAGTTAACCTCTATATATGGGCGCACGCTCTACCAACTGAGCTATCCGGGCGCCCATTGATTAGTTGATTTGATCGACAGATCTGTAAAACAGAGTTTCTCCGTAAAGCATCATGCAACAGCGCCCAGGGTTCAACAATAAAGCGTGATTCATGCTTCTGCGTAAAATCTACGGCGTGGCTACGTACGTAAGAACGTGGAGACACGAACCCACGCCGGACCCTACGCCATAGCCTGACGTGCAGCTCTCGAGAAATGAAAACACGTGGCGGCGACGCCCGTCGGTGCTTGGTAGCGTCGCATTTCCCCCCTGACTCATTTCCTGGTCCTCCTTCTCCATAAACATGAAATCAAGGAGAGGGTTAACTTCTGCTCCAGATTCCCAACGTGGTCAGAAAGAACAGGGGAGACACTTTGTTTGAATCGCGTCACTCTCTCACTCGCTCTACCCCACACACACACACACACACACACACACACACACACACACACACACACACACACACACACACACACACACACACACACACACACACACACACACACACACACACACACACCGGCTCGACGCACACACCCACGTATACACTTCAGGCCACTTACGTAGGCACTACACCGTTTTCAGCGTGGTGTCCGAAATCTGGTCTGGTCGTTCCCGATACAGTTCACTATTTAATAAACACTATATTGGGAAAAGTGAGTGAGTGAAAGAGGGAACGGTTTCAAACACAGCTTCAGTCTGAGAGGATGGTTGAGGTTAGAGAAATGCCGTGGTTATGATCGGTGCTGATGATGTTTAACAAATTTAGAGAAGGAGGCTTGTAAGTAGAGGGTCGCTGGTTCAAACCCAATAGGCTGGCGGGATGAGACACAGTGGGGGAAGTGAAAGAGCAGCACTCGTTCTCCATCATTAGCACCACTGAAGTGCCCTCGAGCAATGCCCTGAACCCCTACTCTGCCATCAGATCATACTGTGGTTGTACTGGGCAAAACAGATTCCCAACACACATCCAGTATCCCGGCCTCCACATACCAGGCAGTATATACTCCTTTGGTTTCAAGTTGTTCGTGGTTTGGAGTGGCCCCTTCAATCAGTGAACTGCAAGGGGTCGTGGGAAAATAACTACATTGTGGAATAAGATGTCATATGCGACCATTAAATCGAATTAACGGCTAACAAACAGAGATGGGTACTCGAGTTTGAGACACAGACTCGAGTCGCACACACAGTAGTCTAAATCGACGATGTTTCATTCCCGTGATTGCTCCGGTGCCGCCGGAAATTCCACCGAATGTCCCTAATTTTCGGCCGGATGTCCGTTACCTTCGTAACCTCTGGTGGATTTGTGAGAACTATGGTTAACTCCTCAGATCTCTGCAGGGTAAATCCAGACAGCTAGCTAGACTATCTGTCCAATCTGAGTTCTCTGTTGCACGACTAAAACTACTTTTGAACGTACACATGTTCCACCAAAACAAGTTCCTTCCCGAGGCTATTTTGCAGAGGCACCCTTGCTTAGCCCCGCCCAAGACGATTGTGATTGGATTAAAGAAATACCAATAAACCAGAGTACATTTTTCTCCCATCCCAGAATGCTGTGTGGACTATCCAGACCTTCCTTCGCAGCGCTGTGGAGGAAGGTCTGGCAATGAGAGACTACACAAATAGTGACTTCAAACTGGACTTGAGACTCGTCCTCCAAAGACTTCAGACTCGACCTCGAGATGTGGGACTCGGGAACAATCTTTATTGTTAGGAAACGTACGATGAGCTGAACGTTGTTCCTCTCCCTGCGTAACCTATAACCTTCCTACGTAACACGTAACGTATCTGCTGCGTGGCCACACGTGAGAGAAACACGATGACCGTACCGGCAGCTGCCGTGCCATTCATGATAATTAGCTTAGCAATCGCGTTAAGCTCAGCAATAGGTCATCTAACATCTTCACTTGTTTCTTGCTTGACTTGGACTCTAGCTCAAAGACTTGTGAGCACCTCTGCTGACAAACTGGCCAACATCACATGTAAATAGACGCAAATAATAGATGTTTTTACGTGAAGGACCCCTAAACTGACACAAATTAGACATCTATTTGATACCATTTCTCCCCACGGTCCCCTGTCTGATAGGAGTTTGGCCTTTAGATGTTTTATTATAGAAGATGTATAAAACCCATGACCAAAAACAGTCATACATTCTGTCATTGTGTTACTTTTGGATGGCATTATAGTGAACATATTGTCCCTTTGGGACCCGTTCCCCAACCACTATAGTAAGGTACTGTACTTGCAACGTAAGAGCCA
This sequence comes from Zingel zingel, assembly GCA_023566125.1. NCBI lineage: Eukaryota > Metazoa > Chordata > Actinopteri > Perciformes > Percidae > Zingel > Zingel zingel. Next base: position 35,078,116 of record CM042323.1, on the reverse strand, counting down.
CGATTTCCTGCATCAACACTGAATATTAGCATTGGACATAAATCGTGGCCTGCAGAATCCTCCAATATAAAAATACAAAATAAAGGTCATATTATCGCTTATTGAGTTCCAGCAGCCTGATTAGTTTCCAAAGTGATAAATTAATTCCTGTATTGACAGTTATGCCTTCAATCTTTCATATTTTAACTCTGCAAAGGCCGATATTGCACATTTTCCTGATATTTCATTTATTTCTTGGGCTTTTCCGTCTTTAATTGACAGGACAGCTAGGTGAGAAAGGGGAGAGAGACATGGGGGGGGGGAAGACAAGCAGGAAATCGTCACAGGTCGGACTCGAACCCTGGACCTCTGCGTCGAGGCATAAGCCTCTCAGTACATGTGCCCCTTCTCTACCCACTGAACCAACCCGGCCACACCGATATTGTGCATTTAAAGCAAAAGAAGAAATGCCGGGCTTGGGTTTATAAAGTCAAGACAGATGCCCTGGCCATTTACTGTAGATAGACCAAATCAAAGTGGGAAAACAAACACTTAGGCTATGCTGAAAGAGGAAAGGTTATGAAGCCTTAAGTTGATAAGTCGGTTCAAAGAGCAGCTAAAAAAACATGAAACACTTTCACGGATTTAAACATCAGCCTTCCTCTGAGGACAAAGCTTCAAACAGACCGCATTCAATCCACCGCCAAAGGTTGGTCAGGCTTTAACTAAGGAACAAGCCCTGGATTTAGCTTTCTTTCTTTAACTTTAGGTTGTTAACCAGAAGGATAAAAGACCATCCATTGGAGGACCGTAATATGATTAGAAAGAAACGTGTTGTGTGCCTCAGAGAATTCTAACGGAAAGTGCAAAGTACCAGACGTTTCAGTTGTAAACATAATATGCGGGTAGTTTGGCCTTTCCACAGTTTATGAGAAACGAGTTTGTCATCACAGACACACAAATCAACAAACGCCTCCACATTTCTCTTGGTTTTCTTTACTCTGCAAAAGATATTAAACGATATCTTGAACACTTTGCTACACTGCTCTAATAAATACTGTGAAAATGATAAATATGTGTTTCTCCTTCAAGGACAACTTACAATTATATTTTGTTCCCTGAGCTGCTTTGTATGCAGTCAGTGCATGTCTGTGTTTGTTGTGCAACCTTTTCTTTGTTTTCTTTTGCAGATTAAGACGTTTGTGACTCTCAGCAGAGGAGGTCGGAGGTCAGCGTGGAGCCAGAGCAGGCAGCGCTTCAGCAGCACGCAGGACTGTCATTTGCCCCACACGGGGTTTAAGCCAAATGTATGCTTTTTTTTCAGGTTTTCCACTTGTTTGCCATAGATACAGATTCATTCATTTCATACTCTGCTTTTGACTGGCTAGTAGTCCTTACCAAGCTACTGTCAGGGCACGCCCTCATACTCTGCTTCTGACTGGCTAGTAGTCCTTACCTAGCTACTGTCAGGGCACGCCCTCATACTCTGCTTCTGACTGGCTAGTAGTCTTTACCTAGGTACTGTCAGGGTACGCCCTGATACTCTGCTTCTGACTGGCTAGTAGTCCTTACCTAGCTACTGTCAGGGCACGCCCTCATACTCTGCTTCTGACTGGCTAGTAGTCCTTACCTAGCTACTGAGCATGTGCGACTCCCAACAAAGATGGGACAGAAGTGAGAGGTCTCACTCTGTAGCTAAAACAGAGAGCTCAACACACAGGGTGAAAAGAGGAGCTGCAGCAATGTGCAGTACAACACAAATATGTTTTTTGAAAATGAAACCACATAAACCTATTCTGAAACAACCTCTACAATTACAATTATGAACCTGAAAATGAGCATAATATGAGCACTTTAACTTTTTTTTAAAAAAATCTTTAAAAGCTCGCCATTGCACGTTGAATGTTTTGCATTATCATCCAACATTTAGGTGTTGTGTGCCGAGTGGAACGGAGTAGAAATATGACAAAACAATCCCAACTCAAAGTCCACCAACTGGCTCTTTACACGGATGTCATCAGCGGACATCATCAGATGTCTTCTGTTGACAAGCCCAGTACCTTGATAAATTTATCCAAAGCACTTTGGGACTTCTTCTCCGTCCATGTTGGCTTAACATTTAGGAATACACACTCATTTTCTTTCTTGCTGATAGTTAAATTAGCAGATCTGTCCTTAAGATGTAAGGCTATAGCCAGTTATCTTAGCTTAGCTTGGCACAATAACTGGATACATGGGTTAAATAAACGGCTAACCTACCGCTCTGTTCAGCGGTAACTGGTAAATCTGCCTTAAAGCACCGCTAAAGCTCACTACTTTAACACGTTATATCTCGCTTGGTTAACCCACACAACTTTGCTTGGACAACTAAATTCTGAGAGTCTGCACTGGCAATTTCTCCGAGCCAAGGAATAGTCTGGTACATCACCTGTTTTACACTTACAATATTTTGCACTGATTGAACAAAAGATTGATTTAAGAGCTTTAGAGATGCTGATAGGAGGATTTTGTTAGATTTGGACGGAGCTGTTCCCCCTCCCGTTTCCAATTTTTGTGCTAACCTAAGCTAATCAAACAGATGTAAGAGTTGTATCTTCTCATCTAAATCTTGATAAAAAAAAACTTGGGATTGTTGTTCTGCCTCTGTATACTGAAAGTAATGTGAAACCTCAACATAGAAGCCTAAATCCACCTTAAGGCCTTCATCCCAGTCTGCCCCCTTAAAACGTCTTTCAGCCTGCAGCTGTTCTTGGAGAGGCCCTTCAATCAGAAAACTACGAGGGGTCATGATAAAATAACTGTGCTACAGATTAAAATGTCACTTGTGACCTTTAAACATCATGGAAATTTGACAGAGGAGCAGAAACAGGAACTGCACCTGCAGTTTTCCAGGATGTCAGGACACGTTTCACTAAATATGCTGCTGGAAGAAACTGAGAAAACAGAGTAAAAAAAAATCCAGTCCTACTCTGAGCTCAGGGCTGACGTGGGGCAGAACTGGGCTTTGATGGATCCCTGCTGGAGAGGAAAAACAACAACCCTGAGGCGATATGTAAAGTGGAGAAACATCGTCGCATGCCATCCCACTGGCCGTTAGGTTTGATCAACTGATTTAGTGCTCGATCACACTCTGAATTATGAGTCTGGGAAGCATCTGGGGGAATGGAGGACTTAACTAACTCAACACTGAAGGGAAAGGCACAAATAATGTCTGCAATACTAAGATAGATAGATAAATGTATAGACAGATGGGAAGATAGATAGATAGATAGATAGATAGATAGATAGATAGACAGACAGACAGACAGACAGACAGACAGACAGATAGATAGATAGATAGATGGATAGATGGATAGATAGATACCGTCTTAGGAACAACATGCTAGGACTGATGTGTACAAAGAAAGACTCATCACACTCTTTGAAACTAAACTACTATATCAGGGAGACAAGGAAAAACACAAACTCTTAGACATCCAATCCTTGATCCACTTCAAACAACATAAAGGAGTCAATTTTGTGAGATTGTCTGGCAGAAATGAAAAATATAATTGGATGTCATCGGCATGGAGAGTGACACAAAATACAGCTAACAAATGTCTTTAAAATTGGTTAAAGCAGCGGTGGCTTGCTGGCTTTCCAGCATGCACAAAACAGCTATGAAGGTAATAGGGAAGAACGAATATGAGCCAATACAGAGCCTGTACGAGCAGGCAGTCATGAAACAGGCAACGGAAAGCATTGGGGACCCTCACCATCCCCTCTTCTCGGAATATGAACCTCTGCAATCCGGGTGCCAATCAAACGCTTGGAGCTATCGTTTGTCCAAGCCTCCATCAAGCTACTGAACTCAAGGTGCCTGAACTGATACTGTTTAAGAAAGTTAAAAAAAAAAAAAAAAGGGTACTAAACAACAGTCGGCGACATTAAAGAACGGCTTGTTTATTGCTAAGGCCATATGGTCAAAATGAAATGATTTAATAATAATGTAATAACTATAATAATAACTTATTTCAATAGTAAATTGCTGTTGAAGGACAAAAACAACCACCAGATGGGAAAAGGACATTTAACAATAACTGTGAATGCACAACGAGGCTGTAGTTTACCAGTTCCATTGAACACACCGTCTGTGTTGTTTTTCCGACAGCATCTGCAGATTAACTTTACACCGTTTAGCGTTAGCTGTCAGCATTTTAACCGTTTTAATCCAGCTACTAGCTAGCTGTAGGCTAATGTTAGCTGCTGTCGAGTACAGTGTTAACTAGCTAGCGGTAGGCTAATGTTAGCTGCTGTCGAGTACAGTGTTAACTAGCTAGTGTTAGGCTAACGTTAGCTGCTGTCGAGTATAGTGTTAACTAGCTAGCGGTAGGCTAATGTTAGCTGCTGTCGAGTACAGTGTTAACTAGCTAGTGTTAGGCTAACGTTAGCTGCTGTTGAGTATAGTGTTAACTAGCTAGCGGTAGGCTAACGTTAGCTGCTGTTGAGTATAATGTTAACTAGCGTCCCGTGCAGCGGTGTGTGTGTGTAGCCTGTAACGTCTGTCTCAGAGCATCAGAGAGAAGAGCAGACATATCAGCGGCTCCAGATTTCGGTAGCCAGGGTTGGCAGGAAGAAGAGTTTTATAAGTAAATGTTCCAATCAATGACCCAGGCAGCACATTCTCGTCTCCCTCCTTCATTTTACAGTCCAATGGGGGCTAGAACGGCTCCGGGTCAAACGTCAATATGGAATGGATTAATCTGCGTTAATTTTTTTTACAGATTAATTAATCGAAATGAACGCATTATTTTGACAGCTCTAGTTTTTTTTACGTGAAACAATGGACCACGGTCCCAAGACAAATTTCTTCTCCAAGACAATAATGTTTACTCTATTGCCCAGCTGTAAGCTCTTTCACAAGCAGTGTATTATTAGTATTATTAGTATAATTTAAAAAAGTAAAAACAATGACTGAAAGGTTCTATAGATATTTTGATGTTTTCCCACTAAGCACTACCTTCCTATGGCTTAAAAGGGTTGAGTATCAGATTCTCAAAAGGTTGATTTTGGATTAAGTATCATTTTAAGGTGGACTTAGAGGCTGTTTCCAAGTCAGATTTATGGTCAAATTTAAATATCACCCCTCAGGGTTTGCGATTTGTTTTAAGTCAGAAAAACATAACGTGTTTTAACGCCAACATGTGATTGTAGAACAAAATGATTGAGACAAACGATAGACTTGACTGTCATGGACGAATGCACTATTCTCTAGGGCGGCATCAGGTTTCTTTAAATTGAAAAACTGATTTGAAGGGACTGTAGATTGTCTAGACTTGTGTTTTAGTTACAGTCATTTTGAATTCTAAAATACAATGCTGTTTGTTGTCACCATCATCTTAACTTGGACATATTCTGAACGTGATCCTGATATTTAAGCATGTTAACAACAAAAACCTCAATGGAGACAAATTTATCTATTAAAGCAAGCGTTTCAAAGTCAGATGCTGAGGATCTTTCACAGCGAGTCTTCCAGTGTGCCTGAGGCTTTCTCAGGACTTCAGATGGAGAGGGAACAGACATAAAGACCCCTTTTAACACAGTCTAAACACAGGCTGAGGAGCTCTGCATCGACCTACAGATTCTCCAGTCGGTGAGTCTCCAGCAGCTGTCCACAATGGAGAATATAAAAAGGACGAGGAGGCCCCTGTGGCATTTTTACCTGCATGAAAGTGTTGTCTGGCTGCATAGAAGAGAAAATTCAATGCTAAGTAAAGTCGCAGTGTGACTCGACACCTCTCTCCGTCTGTCAGGCCTGTGATAATGTAATGGTTGCTGTCCAGCAGTGCGCTCTATTCACAGCTTACGGCTTCCTTTTCACACTGTCCACAATGGAATAAACACAGTGTGTGGAGACTGCTGACTGTTTGAGTGGTTTGTCCACTTTAAACTGTCCTTTTGCCCTGAACTGAACGTACTGTCAGTCTTTGATTGTCTGGTATTTAAGTAAGTGGTTACATTTGTAGGAACTACAGATGTAAGAAAAGACAGTCTTGCAGAGACTTGAATCTACAAAACTTTAAAGTGCTCATATTATGCTTTTTTCCCTTTCCTTTATTTTATTTATTTATTTTGTCCATGTTATAGGTTTCCAAAGTGAAAAAGGCCAAAGTCCACCCCAAAGGGACTTACCATCTCCAACAGAAAACACTGTTCACAAACTGCTCCAAACAGCTCTATTGTAGTCCAGCCTTTACTTCAGAGACAAACGTGGTCACTTTGGAACACACGTTATAATGCTCGCCTAGCTGCTAGCATGGCACGCCCTCATACTCTGCTTCTGACTGGCTAGTAGTCCTTACCTAGGTACTGTCAGGGCACGCCCTCATACTCTGCTTCTGACTGGCTAGTAGTCCTTACCTAGGTACTGTCAGGGCACGCCCTCATACTCTGCTTCTGACTGGCTAGTAGTCCTTACCTAGGTACTGTCAGGGCACGCCCTCATACTCTGCTTCTGACTGGCTAGTAGTCCTTACCTAGGTACTGTCAGGGCACGCCCTCATACTCTGCTTCTGACTGGCTAGTAGTCCTTACCTAGCTACTGAGCATGTGCGACTCCCAACAAAGATGGAACAGAAGTGGGAGGTCTCACTCTGTAGCTAAAACAGAGAGCTCAACACACAGGGTGAAAAGAGGAGCTGCAGCAATGTGCAGTACAAAAAAAAATGGTGTTTTTTGAAAATTAAACTTTGTAAACGTATTCTGATATAACCTCTAAATACAATTATGAACCTGAAAATGAGCATAATATGAGCACTTTAAAGCGATGTTTTAATTTCCAAAATGTGGAAAATCAAACACAGAAGACAAACACATTAAAATGATGTAAAGAATCCAACAAGTCCTCTAATCTGAACGACAAAATATCTTGTCTGTCATTGCCTAATGACAAAATTTCATACAAGCTTTTTTTTGGATCTGCAACCACTGGTATCGTTAAGTTTGGTTCCATTAAACTATTTGGATACATTTCGGGACTGATTATGGTCATGATTACGTTCACTGTATCTGACAAAAGTTCTTAATTTGTTCAAAGGCAAAATAACAAGTCCTTCAAACCATGAAAAGATATAGCCATAATCTACTGCTCTTCATACTATTCATCCTGCATGTACACTTATTCATACTATTCTTATAATGTTACTGTTTCTGCACTACAATGGTACTGTTACACACTGTACATACTGTACATATCTGTCTATATATGGTTCATACTGAATACCCGTATTTATTTTGGTTTTCTTATAATATATTCTGTTAATACACTGCATATTATTACTACTATTATTATAATGTTACTGCTGCTACATTGCACATATCTGTACATGTTCATACATTGTTCACATTACATAGCCATATTTATTCTGCTCTTATAAGGTAACTGCTAATATACCGCACATATTTATATTTAATTTATATTACTCTAAACCACCAACTGTATACTACTGTCTGCTCTTTTTGAACTTCTGGTTGGACGCAAACTGCATTTCGTTGTCTTTGTACTTGTACTCTGCACAATGACAATAATGTTGAATCTAACATCGGTCTACCCTCATTCGCAGTCATAAACATTTGCAGTTTGGTTATTTTTTTTGGCACAAAAACTACTAAAGTTTAGAAAAAGATGGTGGTTTGGGTTAAAATCAGATGTTACTTCACTTCCTGAAGGCTACGCACGTGACGCAGAACATGACGTAGCTCCGTTTGTTAAAGCTATAGTGCGCTTTAACTATTTGTTATTAATGAATGTCCATTACTTTCAAGCCATTGCTAAATGAGTTGATACAAAGCTAATCAAGCCTATCAGCTCCACACAACTCTGTATTTAGTCAGCATGGCTGTGTTTACAAAATGGCATAGTGCGCTCAGACGCTCACGTGATGCGTTTGACGTCACCGCTAAGAAAGGACAACAGCAGCGTTCAGCATCGAGATGTTGGGTCTAGGAACTCACCATTGGCAGGGCTCAATCCGAGGGGCGGGATAAACAGCTGTCTTTCAAATTCCCTCTGCACGCAATAGGATAGCTCTCCAACCAACCAGAGCAACGCTAGTTGATAGATTCAACTTTAAACTGTTAAGAATGACTTCAGTGCCGTTCTTTGTTCTTTTCTCAAAGAAAAGCTGAACTCCAAGTCTTCCAGAGTCGCGGCCAAAGCTGATTCCAAAGACCGCTGTTCCCAGCGGCAGCAGCCATCTTCTTTGTTTTCAAGTAGCATGGAATTCACGCGGAACCGTCGCAACTCTGCTGTCATTATGTTAAGCCCGCCCACTGACTCTATACACGATGTGATTGGCCTGACCAGAGTTTGGTTTTTCCAGCTCGCAAGCCAACGGAGAGTTGATAGACTGACCCTGGCTGCAAATCATATTTGCTGCCGCTAGGGTGGTCTAGATTTCTAGGCTAATTCTTCAGATTATCTTTTTCACTTTTGATACCCATGGGTCCAATCTTCAACCTCAGTTCTACTTTCCCCACTGCTGACTGTCAGTCTCAGCACTGGGCCGTGTTATCTGAGTTGCTTTAAATTTAACTCCAGCTCTGACTGACTGACTCGCCAGATATCAGCTGTGTGTCAGCGTTAAGCCTCTCTCTCAGTCTGTACTGCTTCATCAGTTAGCATTAGCTTATTGCCTTGCTTTTGGATAACATTGTCAGTAGTCGGCTGTATTACCGTCTTTATTAGGTTCCGGCGTTCTTGTTGTGTTTTACATAGCTCATCGTTTGAATTGATGTTGTTTTTTATGTGCCGCCGTTAAAGAGATTTACCTCTGAGGCTGAGGAGAGCGTCTCAAATGTGACAGCTGAGGGGAAAAACTGCTCAGACTGACAGAAAGAGACTCCATTTTGGAGAATTAAATCAGTTAAATGGCTGAGGGAGAGCGAGCGAAGGGAGCTGGATGTGTCCGCCGGGCTGAAGAGCTCTCAGGAAAACGCCTCACTTTCTCCTGCCAAGACTGAATCTTTTTGCTTTCTTTTTTTTTTGCTTTATTGGTGAAGCTCTGACCTGTCACTCTCTCTTTCTCATTTTTCAAAGTCGATTTTTCTCTCTTAAGTGTTCTGCACTCTCTGTTTTTTTCTTCCCTTTGCCTCTTTTTAAAAAAAATATTTTGGTCAAGTCGCTTTCAGCTCCTTCTGCTCCCACTTTAACTTTTATCTCCTTTTTCTCATTCCCTCTAAGGCACTTAGAGAGACACACAGACAGACCAACAACTGGACTGAAGATTTAAGGTTTGCTCTAGATCTCACTGTGTACAGGCTTAAGAATTGGAGCCATTACTTAAGCCTGTTAGAAATTATTTCACTCACAGTATGAAGTCACATTTATCTCGCTCTCTTTATTCTGAATCGCATGGGAGTTCATTATAACAGATCCCCGCTGTGTGCTCGCTGAGGAGAAGAAAACACATACAAGTAGACAGAGTAGTAGAAGCTATATCATTAGAAATAGAAGTAGTAGTAGCAGTGGAAGTAAAAGCAATACTAACAATATAGCAGTGAAAATAGCATTAGCAGTGACAGCAGTGTTTGACGCATTCTCATGAAGTGGTTCAAATGATATCGCATGAAAAGATATGTGCAGCAATTCGAATGATATCTTACGAAAATGGCGGTGAATGCTAGCCGATCACCTGACAGTTACGTTTAGCGGTCTTTACGCGTAAATATAGCCGAGAAAAGGTTACTGTGAGCCGGGTACGGAGCGCCGCGAGGTTACAAAAAAGTGTCAAGTTTAGCTGACATGAGGTGAGCGTCATGTGGCGACAACAGTTAAGTTTAGACACCAAAACGACTAGTTAAGATTAGAAAAAATATTGTGGTTTGGGTTGAAATACCGGTCCCCTTCAGTAGTACGCCAGCAACATGACAACACGGTCTCACGGCAGTTTGTGTAATTGTCACGTTATTTTTAATCTATTGATACGTGTACAAGAACACGTTTAGCTCATTTATTTCGTGGTGGCCAGCACGAAATGGGAACCATCTATTCAGAGGTTGAGTTTAGGAAAAGATTAACAGGGAAAGCAAACATCACACCCCGGGACACAATCCCCGGTCTCCTGGGTGAAAGTCCTGGGTTGTTTGACCCATCCACCACCCCGACCAACCTCCCTACGCGGATTTTCAGCTTTTCATACTACTCCCTACCGTAGTCGTGCTGTGATCACGAAATATGCTTCTCATTGAAATACATTACTTTACATTTTCGTGCTGGCGACCACGAAAAAAAACGAGAAAAACTTCCCCGTCTTGTGTTTTCCTCGGGTCAAATTTGATCCATTTTTTTATTTTTTTATATCAGAATGTGATCAGATGTGTGCTTGGCCATCAGCTGTGTGCTTGGTCATCACCCGTGTGCTTGGCCATCAGCTGTGTGCTTGGCCATCAGCTGTGTGCTTGGCCATCAGCTGTGTGCTTGGCCATCAGCTGTGTGCTTGGTCATCAGCTGTGTACTTGGCCATCAGCTGTGTGCTTGGTCATCACCCGTGTGCTTGGCCATCAGCTGTGTGCTTGGCCATCACCCGTGTGCTTGGTCATCAGATTTGTGCTTGATCATCAGATGTGTGCTTAGCCATCAGCTGTGTACTTGGCCATCAGATGTGTGCTTGATCATCAGATGTGTGCTTGGCCATCAGCCGTGTGCTTGGCCATCAGCCGTGTGCTTGGCCATCAGCTGTGTGCTTGGCCATCAGCTGCTTGCTTGGCCATCAGCTGTGTGCTTGGCCATCAGCTGTGTGCTTGGTCATCACCCGTGTGCTTGGCTTTGGTCTTGTCAATGGAACCATTTGGCAACTTTTTAAAAGTAAACTTTCCATTCAGAATCTTATTGGCATCCATTTCGGCGTCTCGCGCTCGCCATCCACTCAAAACATGACGTTAGCCTACTACTCTTTGGCCGGCTCGCAAGCCCAAACAAGTGTGTGTGGCGTGCCTGTTGTTTAGTTTCCGGTCTAGCTAGATCCGGTGTGGTGTTATAGTTTTTCTAACGTTACTAGTTGTTGCAACAGCATGTGAAAAAACTACAAAGTTTGCTAGGCCAAAAAGAACGTTTATCTCGCGATAAAAAAATTGACGCCGTAAAAATAGGTTTGCGTTAACGCCGATAATAACACGTTTAACGGACAGCATTAATTACTTTACATTACATGTCATTTAGCTGATGCTTTTAAAAAGTGACTTACAATTACTATATACGTCAGCGGTAACACGCCTCTGGAGCAACTAAGGGTTAGGTGCCTTGCTCAGGGACACATTGGTTGATGTATCGCAGTGGGATTCGAACGCTGGTCTCCCACACCAAAGGCATGTGTCACATCCACTGAACCAGGGGTCATCAACTACATTTTTCCAAGGGCCAGAATTTTTCTAAGCAGACACTCCGGGGGCCGGACTTCCTAATACGCCTATTTTTGTTCGAAATGATATATATGTGTATATATATATATATATATATATATATATATATATATACACACATGTATTTACATGTATTAGTGTGAGCAACCACCACCCCATATCTGAACTATTAGTTAAAGAAATTATGATTTCTGCTTTTTTCTAACTCAAAAATTAGGTATAATGTCATAAATTATGTTTACTGACCATAAATTAAATAAAAAAATCAATGACATAAGCAAGAATTTCTTTTTCAAAGCGTCAAAAGAAAAATAATTCCTGCTTCCTCGTCATTACGACAACAATACACATTCCCTCCCCTTCACACCTCCAACACATACACACACACACACACACAGAGAGACACACACACACACAGAGACACACACACACACACACACACACACACACACACACAGAGACACACAGAGACACACACAGAGACAGACACAGACCTACACACAGAGACACACATACACAGAGACAGACACACACACCTACACACACAGAGACACACACACACACACACACACACACACACACAGAGACACATACACACACACACACACACACACAGAGACACACACACACACACACACACACACACACACACATACAGAGACACACACACACACAGAGACACACACAGAGACAGACACAGACCTACACACAGAGACACACATACACAGAGACAGACACACACACCTACACACACAGAGACACACACACACACACACACACACACACACACAGACAGACACACACACAGAGACAGACACACACACCTACACACACACAGAGACAGACACACACACACACACACCTACACACACACGTCATTTACAGCCCTGCTGATGTGCACTGAAGCCGAGCTGAAGAGCAAAGTGAAGTCAGACAATGAGCCGTGTGCAGCGCGTCGTGGCCTCGCCGACGCCATTCAGCGACAGACAACAGAGTCTGGAGGCGGGCTTAGAGCTGACCCCGGTGGCGGCTGCACGGCTCGTACCTCTTTGTTTGCCTTTCCTTTCTGCTTCCCTCACACACACACACACACACACACACACACACACACACACACACACCGCCCTCTCTCTCGCTGTCTGTCTGATCTCCTTGACTTTTTGAGTTCAAACGTCTCGCGCTCCGGTTTGAAAAAGAAAGAGGACATTTTAAAAAGCCTTTTCATCACTTAAAAAAAAAAAAGAAAGAAGATAAAACTTTTGGAGGGCTGCCTTGGCAGAGGTCGCCATGCCAACCTCAGCCAGCCCAATCCTTTTAACGAGAACGCCTCCTCTTCAGTTCCTCTGTTATCTATGTGTGTGTGTGTGTGTGTGTGTGTGCGCGCGCGCGTGTACGTACGTGTGGGTGCACGCGCGTGCGTGCATGCGTGCGTGCGTGATGACTCATGCTTCACATCGAACACTTCAGAATCGGTGAAAGAAAGGCTGATTGACTCAGAGCATAACGGCCGCAGCCTCATTGATTAATGTGGCCAGTTCATGCAGGTGAAGCAGCATCACACATATTTTTGGCTATGATGTCAGACGACAGGCTACACGGTGGGTCGACTTTATCGATTCGAACACTCGCGCCTACGGTTACGTATGAAAAGACATTCACGGTAGAGGATTGTGCTGTCAGGATTTCTGCTCAGTAACGTGAGAGCAGCGTGAGTCAGTGACGGGTTTTTTATTATTTAAAGCTATAGGGCCATATTTTAACCCTTGTGTTGACTTCGGGTCACATTGGCCCGTTTAAAATTTTTGTTTTATATCAGAAAATATTGGACGTAGAAATAAGCGCTGAAAATGTGTAAAATTTTAAAATTTTATCGTTGGTAAAAGCAAAAACAAATTGTGAAAAAAGGCGTCACAAATGTCAGGAAAAAAAAGTGTTTTTTTTTTCAATGTTGAAACAAAGACAACACAAGGGTTAACCATCTAAGTGCACGGCGTGAAGCGCCTGGCGCAGGTGCGTTGCACCATAGTCTGACGCCAAGGTAAAGCCGTGAAAATATTCTAAATATACCATACACTTCAACTGAGATTGATTTCTCGTTTCATTCAAGTTAAGTGCAGTTGATGAATGTGTGACTGCTCAATATTACAACGCATTTACCAATATTAAGAACATACTATTTCAAACATGTCATGAACGTTTATGACTTGTTTATAATGTGCATGACACGTTCATGACAGTGTCATGTCACTCTTATGTAGACACCTTCAAGGGAAGTGGAACCGAAAGTTTTTTTGTTTAAAAAAAAAGGTAGAGAATGGGAGTAACAGGCCAGACAATGTAAAGAAATCCTGATGTTTGTGTGTGTGTGTGTATGTGTGTGTGTGTGTGTGTGTGTGTGTGTGTGTGTGTGTGTGTGTGTGTGTGTACGCGGCGGACATGTTTTTGTACTTTAATGAGCTCTGTGTGGACATTAACATGAGACTCGGAGTGCAGAACGAAGCGGCCAAACAAGCTCAGCGGTTGGTCGAGTGAGCCCACAATTAGGTCAGCCACGGAGGAGAAAATAGCTGCTGTATCGCTGCTGAATCTGTTTCAATTCCAGAAAGAGTTGAGCCACTTCACACACACACACACACACACACACACACACACACACACACACACACACACACACTGCATAACAGAATAATACGGCGGCTTCAGATGCTCTAATGACAGTGATGAATAGCGAAGGTTGCAGCCGCTGCCGACGAGGAAAAGGCTCCTTTCTGGATAGATTCTCTTTTACTGTGAGAGGGTGCACGTTATCTAACACACACACACACACACACAGACACACACACACACACACACACACACACGTCAGTACATAAACACAAATGGTCAACACATTCGTCAAAACTGCAGATTTAAACATACAAAAGCAGGAACGTGCGCGACCAATCGGTGACCAGGTGCCAACGAGGAGTCGGCTGACCAATCAATCGGTCGTTATGGCGATCTGTGATCTCTCGTGTTTCCACCCCAGCGGGAGGATCCGAAAAATCAACTCAGATCGGACCAATCGCTGCCAGAACAAACTGCAAATAGGAAATTGACTTCCTGTCACAACGACGAGATATCTGAGGAAGCAACTCCACGCACACACACACACACACACACACACACACACACACAACCAAGTAAACATACACACAGAATGCGGTATTTC
>CM042323.1:35041029-35058529 GCA_023566125.1 Zingel zingel | reverse complement strand
AGCTTACGTTTCCGTGATTCGGGTTAAGGTTAGGTCGTGGGTGAGCTTACGTTTCCGTGATTCGGGTTAGGGTTAGGTCGTGGGTGAGCTTACGTTTCCGTGACTCGGGTTAGGGGGTTAAGGTTAGGTCGTGGGTGAGCTTACGTTTCCGTGACTCGGGTTAGGGTTAGGGGGTTAAGGTTAGGTCGTGGGTGAGCTTACGTTTCCGTGACTCGTGGGAAGAACGGGACAGTTAAAGACTCATGCGGGACACAAACCCCGGTCTCCTGGGTGAAAGTCCTGTGTCTCTCCCTACGTGGAATTCCCCCCTTACATACTACTCTCTAAACCCCGTGTAGCTGCTGCTCTCTCCGGTACGTTCTACAAACACGCTGAAGGGCGTTTTTTTCGGCGCTTCAGACGCTGACAGCCACTGTCCAAACATCCGAATTTTACGAGTACGTTATGATCTGCTGAGCTTCTCCGAGTTGCTCACAGAGACTTCTCAGGACACTTAGCGGCCCCGATGTTGAAAAACGGTTTCCTATACCAACGCAGTCTCATGAACTGTGTTCGTATGATATCCTCTCTCTCTCTCTCTCTCTCTCTCTCTCTCTCTCTCTCTCGTCATTTTGGGTCATTAATTAGCTTTTAGCAACAGACGGTACGTTTCTTCTAATTATGGTTATAAAGTTATCAAGTTATGAATCAGAGATGCTGTTTATAGTGGTTGTGTGTTCTTTAAAGATTATTTTTGTTGGCATTTTAGGCCTTTATTTGATAGGAGAGCTTAGACTTGAAAGGATATGGGGGAAGGAGGGGGGGGGATGGCATGCAGCAAAGGCCTGCCGGCTGGAATTGAACCAGCAGCCGCTGCGGTGAGGACTGAGCCTCTGTACATGGGGCGCCCATACTCATGCCTTCATCCATTCAGAGGCAGCCACACAAATTAAAGAACAATACTGTCCAAACAAAAACAGAAATGACATTAGGCTTTTTTTTTTTTTTTTGCTTCGGCTTCTATTTCCCTTTCTTGCCGTGCAGCGGCTCGGCTGTAAGCTGCTTGTAGCACAAATCACGTTTTAATTAGCTGGATCGCGGCTAACGACCTCCTCTAGCAGGATTACCTGCCAGAGTCTGCCTAATCCCTCCTTCTTCTCCTCCGGCCTCTCCTGACCTCCTCCTTTCATTCTTCATCTTTTTCCTCCTCTCTCTCTCAAATGCACCTTTCTTTCTCATCATGTCGCAACTTGAAATTCACAGACTTCCTTCTCCCCCCTGCAGCACGTTCCACATTCTGCATACAGATATTTTTCATCGTTTTTCACACTCCACATATTTCATATCTTTTGTGCGTTTTCATATCGTATGCAGTTTTCCTTCCATTTGCTCGCCGGCTGGCTTTTTGTCACATTCTAATAAAGTGGCTGTGCATTTCTTTCCATTTCGTTTTTCTTTTCATACTTCATACCACACAAGACATCAAACTACCGAGTTTCATACTCTCATCTGTTGTAATGTCATGTTATGTTCTGTAGACTTTCTCTTTTCCCGCATCTCGTTAACTGTTTGCTGCAGTTCTGTAGCGACATGATGTCGGGGTGAAACCATCACAGACTTTTGGAAGAAAATTATGCAGAGAAGTGTGTCGTTTTAAAGTTCAACGGTGACCAGAACTCTTTAACAAACACTCTGAGGGCTTTCTGCAAACTGATATCTACAATAATGTATTATCCACTGACTGGGTTCAACATTAAGGGCCCTATTTTAACGATCTAAGAGCACGGCGTGAAGAGCCTGGTGCAGGTGCGTTTAGGGCGTGTCCAAATCCACTTTTGCTAGTTTGACGGCGGAAAAAAGGGTCTGTGCGCCGGGTGCATGGTTCTAAAGGGTTGTACTTAGTGTCTTCATTAACCAGAGGTGTGTTTTGGGCGTAACATGCAATCAACCAATCAGAGATCATCTCCCATTCCCTTTAAAAGCCAGGCGCGTTTGGACCTTGGAGCATTGCTGTTATGATGGAGGATTTGCACCGTAATATTTTTATTTGTAATCTTAAAAAAAATAAAAATAAAAAAATTAAGCCGTCTTGGTTCATCTTGGAGATATGCAGCTCTATGCACGCTAAAAGTCCTGATTATTTACATGGAGTCTGGTGGAGATATGCTGGCTCTATACATGCTAAAAGTCCTGATTATTTACATGGAGTCTGGTGGAGATATGCTGGCTCTATACACGCTAAAAGTCCTGATTATTTACATGGAGTCTGGTGGAGATATGCTGGCTCTATACATGCTAAAAGTCCTGATTATTTACATGGAGTCTGGTGGAGATATGCTGGCTCTATACACGCTAAAAGTCCTGATTATTTACATGGAGTCTGGTGGAGATATGCTGGCTCTATACATGCTAAAAGTCCTGATTATTTACATGGAGTCTGGTGGAAATATGCTGGCTCTATACACGCTAAAAGTCCTGATTATTTACATGGAGTCTGGTGGAAATATGCTGGCTTTATACACGCTAAAAGTACTGATTATTTACATGGAGTCTGGTGGAGTTTGGTGATGGTGATTTCGGGGCTGTTTCCTGTTAAAGTAAAATGATCTTACTCTTTAACTAAAAGGTCTATCTCTGTAGGGATCCTTTCATAATGTTGTCACACACTTAGAATAATAATCTGAGTCTGGCAGCGGTGAAAACAGAACTTTTAGTGGACGCTAACTGAGGGTGAACATTTGTCCTGTATGGTTACATTACAGCCCGGTCCATGGCTGCCGGTTACAGCGTTCTCACCCAATACTGGACCAATTTCACAGATTTTTGTTCATTATAGACACCGATACACGGGGGGAAATATGGTCCAGGTTGAGAAAACCCTAAAGTACACTTTAAATAAAGTTTAGTATAGACAAATAACTCTGTAAAGAGACAGCAGGGGTCCGGCTGGTTTTAAGCACCCAAAAGAAGCACCAAACATTAAGGGGAAGTTCCTACTCCTCCTACGCTTCCTCCTCCTCCTCCTCCTCCTCCTCCTCCTCCACCTCCTCTTCCTCCTCCTCCTGCTGTGTTGGAAGCAGGACAAGGGAAAACCTTATTAACTTAGGAAGGATCGTTACGTTAATACCTGGCAAATAAGTGGATTAGCAGGGGGTCACTATGGATTAGCCATCAGGTTTTTTTTGTCCGTCTGACGTCTCCCCTCCGTCTAATCTTGTCTAAATCCTGCAAAACAAAGGCTCAGGGCCAAGTGGGGCCCAGACGCCGGCCCACTGTCGACTTCCTGGACAAAACGGGGGGCGGGCATCGAAGAAAAGAAACCCCCACTGTTACAGATCTTTATTCTCCTCCGTTTGCCTTCATCGCTTCTTTTTACTTTGGCGTCCCTCCTCCGCTGCCATCCCTCTGCTCTTTGTCCGCATCCCTCGCCCCAAAAATGTTGAACAATCACTGTACACCTGACTTACTCACCCATAGGCGTAATATACAGGGGTTACACACACCTCCCCGACCCACCCATAATACAATACGATACGACTTTTACTGTCAGCCAGGGCTGAAATTCTTTTTGCATCCCTGGGTAACTCATATAAAAGAGGACTCAGACATACATACAGACATACATAAGATGAATACCACCAAAGACATACATGAAACATTACCACGAATGACAAACACCCAAGTAAGGAAACAAAGGCTACATGTACATGTATAAC
Organism: Zingel zingel; assembly: GCA_023566125.1. NCBI lineage: Eukaryota > Metazoa > Chordata > Actinopteri > Perciformes > Percidae > Zingel > Zingel zingel. The sequence continues at coordinate 35,054,834 of CM042323.1, read as the reverse complement.
AGAAAATGACACAGACAAGGTCTTGGAGACTTACAACCCTGAATAAATACTGCACTGGATTTAATGTAGCTGGTTTAACAATAGGATAGATTGATGTATGAAAGAGTGTTTAAGTCAAAACTGTCCAGTGCTAACCTGACTCCGCCAGATGGATTTGCTCGGCATATCCATCTGGGAACTTTCCGTTGGAGAACTTTTGGGAAGGGGCGTAAATAGTGGTTAGCTGATTGGATAAACCATCTGTCTATCACCACCTATGTTGGTGATAGACGGGCCAAATCAACCAATCAGATCAACGTAATATCAAACTCTTCCGGGAGAAGAGCAAAAACATCTTTTCCTCCGAGAAAAGCCTCCGGTGCCGATTTTTTGCTCTTCTTTCAATGAAGGAATACTTTCTAATTCGGATCAAACTTGCTTCTCATCCGTGGAAGCCGCCACGTTGTTTAGACTGAACAGTCGCTTCTTGTTGCGTCACACCTACACCCGCCTCAAAGCCAACACTGATTGGTCGGTCGTTTTGGCGAACAGCTCCAAATTTTCTCTGTCTCAAGATGCCAGACTGATCTGCGAGTGGAAAACTGGAGCTCGCAAGAGCAGGACGGTCTCACGAGGATAGTCCAGTGCAACCGCCCCCCAAAAAACCTATTATAATTTCCTTTACATAAATAAAAGACATTTGCACCATAACTTGATGCAGAAAAGGCACAAATAGTTGCCAAAAAACTCAAAAAGTGTTTGATATGCTCAAAATTTCAATTTTGCTCAAAAGTGGAGATCACCCCCCCATCACCCCCTCCCCCAAATGTTGAACCCAATCCTGCCTTCGCCCCACCAATGGGTCAGCCTTGACAAACCCGTGCTGCACAGCTGGATATCGTTCAAACGCACAGAACTTGATTTGAAATTCTCCAATCTTCTCCAGAAATATCGAAGATCTTGAGGAAACGTGCATAGAAGTGATTTAGTATCTTTTCTTTTATTGTCCATATTATTCATGTGGATCTGCCATTTTATCATTCTGTTTCTGATGTACGTGTATGTTGTGTGTGATCTATGTACAATATTTCCGTTTTAATGCAACGGTGCAGCCAAAATATCATGACCTTTTCGCTTAGCCACTTACAAAAGTTGTGTCATTTATATAAATATTAAATTATATGTTCAGTATATTTGATCACCCATGGCTGCTATTTCACAGCTCTCTCTTCATAGGAATATAAGGGGATATAATCCTCCATCGCCTCACAATACAATCTGCAGCATCAAAGCTTGTGTTGCCGTGACAACAGCCCTGACAGGAACCCCAATCCAGACCTCCTTCCATTCTCACCAGCTTCCCTAATTGGCTGGACCGGCCCAGCTGGATTGTGAGGGCGAGGTGGCGTGCCCCGGCCCCCGCTGCACCGAGAGGTTACCTGGAGGATGATAATGAATAAGGTGCTCGCATCTCCCGGCTTTCAACGCCGCTCGGCTTCGGTTCGCGGGTTGGATGCGAGGACAGGTAATTGGCAGGCTCGAGGTGGGAGGACGAGGCGCTGCTTCATACCCGGCGCGAGGAAATGGACGGTGAACCCCCGGAGAGAGGCGGGCGGAGAGGTCCAGGGCGCGGCGTGGGGGTCAAACGCTGCCGCAGATAGATGGATGACATGACAGAGATGACAAGAAATAGAACAGAGAGAACGTCCCGGTCTGAACCGTGTACAGAACGGACAGAAAACGCAGAGGCTGCATAATGTTATGGAAATGGTGTGAAACAGAGTGCATTATGGGTAGATAAAATCACCCTTTAAAAGCACACGTGTCAAACTCAAGGCCCGCGGGCCAAAACCTGGCACCTTGCTAAATTTGATCCATATCAATTACTTTTTCGTCACTTTTTACAAAGTTTTGGGCCTTTTCTTTCCATTTTTTTTTTCTTCTATTATTCATGTTTTTTATCCCCCTAACCCTAAAAAATGTTGTGGGAGGATAGGGCTTAAATTGAAAAGAAATGTAGAAACACAAGACCTAATTTTGAAAATGTCCTAGAAATGTGGGAACATAGGGCTGTAGGAACATAGGGCTGTGGGAACATAGGGCTGTGGGAACATAGGGCTGTGGGAACATAGGGCTGTGGGAACATAGGGCTGTGGGAACATAGGGCTGTGGGAACATAGGGCTGTGGGACCATTGGGCTGTGGGAACATTGGGCTGTGGGAACATAGGGCTGTGGGACCATAGGGCTGTGGGACCATTGGGCTGTGGGACCATTGGGCTGTGGGACCATTGGGCTGTGGGAACATAGGGCTGTGGGACCATTGGGCTGTGGGACCATTGGGCTGTGGGACCATTGGGCTGTGGGAACATAGAGCTGTAGGAACATTGGGCTGTGGGAACATTGGGCTGTGGGAACATAGGGCTGTGGGACCATTGGGCTGTGGGACCATTGGGCTGTGGGACCATTGGGCTGTGGGACCATTGGGCTGTGGGAACATAGAGCTGTGGGAACATAGGGCTGTGGGAACATAGGGCTGTGGGAACATAGGGCTGTAGGAACATAGGGCTGTGGGACCATAGGGCTGTAGGAACATAGGGCTGTGGGACCATAGGGCTGTAGGAACATAGGGCTGTAGGAACATAGGGCTGTGGGACCATTGGTCTGTGGGACCATTGGTCTGTGGGACCATAGGGCTGTGGGACCATAGGGCTGACCCCTCTGCAGCGCCGCGGCAGCAGTCATAGCACCAATTCTGTGACTGCTCGGCGTTCATCACTCAGCGGCATGTTGAGCGACAGGTCAGGAAATGCTCGACTGCGTTCCGGGTCTCATCGTTAATGAGAAACAATATATCGGTCCAAGAGAGCGGGTCCACTCTGTGCCCGCTAAGCTGCTCATTAATTACTGAGAGCATTAATCTGCGGGGCTTAATAGGCGATCAGAGAGGCTGAAACGTGAAGCAGCAGCATGCGACCGCCGCACACCTTAAGCCTCTTTAATCTATCGGCCGAGAGCCCGAATCCGCCCAGTTTAACTCTCACGGAAACCTTTTCAGTTACAAGATTCAGAGACTGAATGAAGGTTGTACCTAGGGCTGGGTTTATATAATTCATTATCCAATTAAAAGCTATCTTTGTTTAAGTCAGGGGTCTTCAATGTTTTTTTAAGCAAAGGACCCCATAACTGAAAGAGAGAGGGAATGGGGACCCCCTACTACATACAGTGGCACTCATACGTTTATGAACCCATGCTAAAGTTGACTAAACAGAGAAATATAAAAAAAAATTGATGCCTTAATTAAAAAAAATCTAACCTTTAAGGACACCAATTTTCTTTGTGAATGAATAATGTATCGTAAATAAATAAAGGTTCTTCCTTAAAATACAGGGGGCATAAGTCAGTACACCCCTGTGTTAAATTCCCATAGAGGCAGGCAGACTTTTATTTTGAAAGGCCAGTTATTTCATGGATCCAGGATACTATGCATCCTGATAAAGTTCCCTTGGCCCCCACATCATCACATCCCCTTCACCATACCCCCCCCCCCCCCCCCCCCCCCCCACATCATCACATCCCCTTCACCATACCCCCCCATCATCACATCCCCTTCACCATACCCCCACATCATCACATCCCCTTCACCATACCCCCACATCATCACATCCCCTTCACCATACCCCCACATCATCACATCCCCTTCACCATACCTAGAGATTGGCATGGTTTGATTTCAGTTAGCCTAATAGCTGGTCTGATTTGCATTGAGAGATGATCTTATGGAAAGTACCCCATGCAAATGAAGTTACATATTAAACTGGGCCTACAATAACATGTCGGGCGGCCTAAAGCCTTCATACATACCTGTTTTGCATAGAATACTAAGCTTTTAAAATAGCCTAATAACTGTTGGCATGATTTTATAAATCCTGTTTTGAGGTTAAACCTACAGGTAGAGTGACTCCTCAGGGTGAACCGTGTATGTGGACGACTACCTTACCTATAGGCCGGTCAGCAGCGGGGATGTATGTTTGCTAATAATATGTTGGATTCATGTTAAGACTTATTCAAATTAACAATAATTTGGAGGCCCCCCTGCACTGACTATAAGGATCCCCTAGGGCAGTGTTTCTCAAATGGGGGTACGCGTACCCTAAGGGGTACTTTGGAGGACTGCAAGGGGGTACGTGAACAAGTTTTTGTCGCTGTTTTTGGAGTTTGTCACTTTTTTAAAGTTTTTGTTGCTTTTTGTCACTATTTTCGACCTGTTCTTGCCTTCCTTCCTTCCTCCTTTCCCTTTTTTTACTGTCTTCTTTTTTTCACCAAGTTTGTCGAAGTTTTTGTAGCTTTTTTCAAAAAACAATTCCACCTTTTTCAAGGTTTTTGTCACTTTTTACGAAGTTTGTCTTCCTTCTTTTCTACTGTGTAAGTCTGTTGCTTTTTACCAAGTTGTGATACTATTTTCCACCTATTCTTGCCTTACTTCCTTCTTTCTACTGACTTTTTCCAAGTTTTTAAGTTTTCTTTTTAAGTTTTTGTTGCCTTTTTTCATCAGCATTTAAATGTTTGTCAGTGATATGGCTGTTTGGTAAAGCTATTGCTGGTTAGGGGGTACTTGGTCTAAAAACACAATTCAAATGGGGTACGTTATTGAAAAAAGTTTGAGAACCACTGCCCTAGGGGCCCCAGACCCCCTGGTTAAGATCCCTGGTTAAGTGATCTGATAAGGATTAATAAAATCCCCATATTGATCTTCTAATATGTGCCTTTTCACCATTGAAAAGTACTTTAAACTAACTTTTGGGGGTTTTCTTTGGTGGGTTAACTGTTGCATTAAACACTATGTGAGGATTGCTTCTTGCTTGTACAATTATGTTCTTTGAGAATCTCTTTTATGTCCAAGTTAAATTGGTATTGTGACTGTGTCCTTAACCTCATTGATAATATGTTGATAATTGATTAATGAGTCTATTTCTTAATGGGGAAAAAGTCTAACTTCTCTGACGTCAGCTCCTTAGAGTGTGTTCTAGCTTCTTCTCTCCTCTGTGACAGTAAACTGAGTATTTTTGAGTTGGGGACAAAACAAGACATTTGAGGACGTCATCTTGGACTTTTGGGAAATACTGATCACTGTTGTTTACCATTTTCTGACAACAACAACTAATCCATTCCTCCAGAAAATAATCAACAGATTAATCAACAAATGAAAATAATCATTAGTTGCAGCCATAGAAAAGTGATGTAGAATGTTTTTATTGTGTCCACATTAGTGTGTGTGTGTGTGTGTGTGTGTGTGTGTGTGTGTGTGTATGTATGTATGTGTGTGTGTGTGTGTGTGTGTGTGTGTGTATGTATGTATGTATGTATGTGTGTGTGTGTGTGTGTATGCGTATGTGTGTGTGTGTGTGTGTATGCGTATATGTGTGTGTGTGTGTGTGTGTGTGTGTGTGTATGTATGTGTGTGTGTGTGTGTATGTGTGTGTATGTGTGTGTGTGTGTGTGCGTGTATGCGTATGTGTGTGTGTGTGTGTGTGTGTGTGTGTGTGTGTGTGTGTGTGTGTGTGTGTGTGTGTATATGTATGTATATATGTATGTGTGTGTGTATGCGTATGTGTGTGTGTGTGTGTGTGTGTGTGTGTGTGTGTATGTGTCAGGTAACTTGGCACTGTTGACTAACCCCTGACACCCCTAACTGCCTCTCTGTTTCCATGGCAATCCATCCCCACTGAAGGTCGCAGCAGGACATAAGAAAAACAAAGTTGGACACACCAGGGAGTCTTTATGTGTGTGTGTGTGTATGTATGTGTGTGTGCGTATGTGCGTGCGTGTGTGAATGTGCGTGCGTGTATGTCTGTGCAGTGTGCGTGCGTGCTTGTGTGTGTATGTGCGTGTGTGTGTGCGTGCGTGCTTGTGTGTGTGTGTGTGTGTGTGCGTGCATGTGTACTTGTGTGTGTGTGTGTGTGTGTGTGTGTGTGTGTGCCTGTGTGTGTGTGTGGGTGTGTGTGTGTGTGTGCGCCTGTGTGTGTGCGTGTGTGTGTGTGTGTGTGTGCGCCTGTGTGTGTGTGTGTGTGTGTGGGTGTGTGTGTGCGCGCCTGTGTGTGTGTGTGTGTGTGTGTGTGTGTGTGTGTGTGTGTGTGTGCGCGCCTGTGTGTGTGTGTGTGTGTGTGTGTGTGTGTGTGTGTGTGTGTGTGTGTGTGTGTGTGTGTGTGTGTGTGCGCCTGTGTGTGTGTGCGTGTCTGTTTACCTGATGATGTACACTCTCCCCCATTAACACTATGACATCAACTCCAGCCAGCCTCTGTTCATTAGCTCCCATGATGCAACACTAACCTAGCAACCAGACCTGTGGCTAACTCCCCTGCTGTTTCCACGCTCTCATTGGACAGGTTCCCGGGGGTCACGGCCCCAGTGCTGCCCCCCCCCCCCCCCCCCCCCCGCTGACCCGCCATCTGTCCTGGAGACGCCGCCTCGGCGAAGGCAGAGCCCACCGGGAACAGCTGCCGGCGCTGACGGAGGCGGCTAACCGGAGCCAGGACCTGGCGGGAGGCGGCTTTGGGCGAGGCCACTTTTAGCTCGCTCGGCGCTGGAGCAGCCAGTCCCATCCTGCTCAGAGCGGACGAGCCGAGCCGTGACTTTGATCTCTCTGAGATAATCTCAACCTCTGACATCCCTGATGTCAAAGCTGATTTGTATTATTTTTTTTTATAATTCACTCAGAAAGTTAAGATGATGTCAAAGGTGATTCTCCTCAAAGCAAATGCACTTGAAGAAACTTTGAATGTATGTATATACAGTACAGTGTGAAAATACTGTAAAGATTATTAAATGGACTTTAGGATGCATGCATCAAATACAGTATGCAGATATGAAGGTGTAAAAACAATTAGGACTGAAAACTGCAGCAGCTAACTTTAACCACAAACTTCAAATGAAGCCTGGAGTTGAACATGCAACCTTCTTAGTCTTCTAAGTCATTTCTCACACACACACACACACACACACACACACACACACAGACGTAGAAGACGTAACTTTCTTGCCTGAAAGATTTTTTTTTTTTAAAAAGGAATGCTGGGAAGATCACACAACATAGTAAACGAACTGAAGTTGCCCAATGAAAAGACAGACCGTGTGCAGAAACACAACGGAAAAGCAACTCAATCAACTAACAGCCTCTGAGAATTATTAATTGATTCCAGAAAACCAAGATGTCTTAAAAAGTTAAGAATTGGACACACACACACACAAACACACAGTGCGTTTCACTATCTTTGTGGGAACCGTCATTGACATAATGCATTCCCTAGCCCCTTACCCTAACCTTAACCATCACAACTAAATGCTTAACCTTAACCCTTACCCTCACCCTAACCATAACCTAATTCTAACCCTAATCCTAAAACCAAGTCTTAACCCTCAAACAGACCTTTAACATTGTGGGGTCCAACATTTTGGGCCAACAAAGCTGTCCGGACCCCACAAGTATACTGTATTCCCGGTTTTTGGACCCCACAAATATAGTTAAACAACAACAACACACACACACACACACACACACACACACACACACACACACACACACACATATTAAAGCACAACCTCCTCTTCATGCAAAGAGAAAGATGATGTCTTAAAAGTTAAGAACTGGAGATCCTGGGGGGGGGTGGGGGGGGGTAATATCTTTGAATTTTGAACTTTGAAATGATTGTTCATCGGTCTGCTTCCCAAACTACAAAGTGAAGCTGTTGCACACGTCCGACCTAAACATCACGGCATGTACAAAAGACTATTAAAACTACTACAGGCCTATACAGTAATCACTAAAGCCAGAAAGTAAAGAACATCCCCCAATTAGTTGGAAACATTTCCCGAGGCCTGAGAATGGATCGGTATCTCACCGTGGCTGATAACCGAATCCGTAACTCTGTGATGTTTGGCTCTGCAGAACAGAAGGGCTTTTTATATATCAAGAGCTTTTATATTTCATGCCAATAAAGAAAACTCGGGCTGACAGAAAGGACAGCTTGACAGTTTATTCAAGCTGCAGTTTAAGAGCCAAGAAACTCCAACCTTTGAAGAGAATACAGAGCAGTTCATTGTGCTGAATATTCATGATTATACTTGTACACGTAGCTTCTGAGGCTACTATTTGTTAAAGGTTTTTTTAATGCCAGCAAACAAAACCAATGACTGAGGCAGAGACACTTGAATAAAATGTGAACAGTTCACCTTCAGAAGACAGATGCCTGTTATTCATTCAAGGCTGAGTATTCAATGTTATCTGGAGATAAGGGCAGAGTTATTGCTCATGAATAAGAATATCTAAACCTGAGAATAAATCAATGGAGATCATAAAAAGCTGTGGTCATAAAGCCTCAATATCCACATGGCTTACTCATAAGCAGAGTGTGAGATGTCAAGTGATCTCAATTATTTGGCAAAAATAACTAGTTAAGTAATGAATGGTGCTTTGGAGACAAAATAAAATGATTATGTTACATACTGAAAGGGAAACCTCTCGGAGGTCTGTTCGGCTTTACAGAAAGGGGAAAAATAAAGACGGACAAAAGAAGAGATGGACCGGACAATGACATGACATGACATGACATGACTGTCATGAATGAATGAATTACTGAATGAGTGAATGAATAATAATATATTTACGTGTCATGCCACCAAGTGGCCCGTATTTTACGAGATGGGAGTGAGAATGTGCGGTCTCGGAAGACACCTTTAATATTTCTTAATGGCCCTTGAATATATTTCAGTGAGCTCTGGGACATTTCTTAAGCCTTGTGTGTTGACTTCAGGTCACATTGACCCGTTTTTTAATTTTTGTTTTATATCAGAAAATATGGGACGTAGAAATAAGCGCTGAAAATGTGTAGAAGAAAAATTTTAAAATTTAAAACGTTGGAAAAAGCAGAAACAAACTGAAAAAAAGGCACCAAAAATGTTGGGCAAAGTGTTTTTTTCAAGGTTGACGGGAGGACAACACAAGGGTTAAAGTGTTACATTTGAGAATGGAATTTGGTGTAGGTTCCCCCCCCCCTCCACCTACCAGATCCCACGTTAACCCCTGTTCCCAGTGAGCCCCTGAAACCTTAACATCCATCCATCTTCGTCCGCTTATCCCGGGGTCGGGTTGCGGGGGCAGCAGCTCCAGCAGGGGACCCCAAACTTCCCGTTCCCGAGCCACATTAACCAGCTCCGACTGGGGGATCCCGTGCCAGGTTGGAGATATCATCCCTCTACCTAGTCCTGGCTCTTCCCCGAGGCCTCCTCCCAGCTGGACCTGGAACCAGAGGCCCGAACCACCTCAACTGTTGACAGCTGAGGTTGAGTTGAGGTGAAATCTTAACATGCGTACCATAACTGCAGAAATCAGACAGAGAACATTCTGAAGAACTATTAGTACTTCAAGAGAGCCAAGAGTACCCAATGACCCCTGGAACCTCCACAAGGAAGTCCAAGTTTGAAGAAACAAATACAAGTAGTTTAGTAGTTTTCAAATACTAGTTTACAATATGAGTTCACACACACACACACACACACACACACACACACACACACACACACACACACACACACACACACACACACACACACACACACACACACACACACACACACATACATAACTATATCTCACTACGACACCAGCAAACTAATCCAATCATGGACACGCCACCGTATGCGTGCGCTGCAGCTCTCAGCTTCCTCGCAGTTGTACATCAGACGGATGCTGGCCGAGCTCCGATTTACAGCTACTGCCAAACACACACACACACACACACACACACACACACACACACACACACACACACACACACACACACACACACACACACGCACACACGCACACGCGCACACGCACAGACACACAGACACACACACACTGTAGTGTACAGCGTCCACAGATAAGCTCAAACAACAACAGACCTGGAAAAATAAATCTCTCTCTCTCTCTATCCCTTCCTCCCTCCGTGGGGACGGGAGAGGGCATCCAAAGAACGCCGCCTGTTACTATAAAGCTTCTTGACATCACACACACACACACACACACACACACCACACACTCAGCGATACAAATAAGAAACAGAGCAGGAGGTATGGTTCCACAGGGAGGAATCACCTCTTCTATCGCTCCACACACCCCTTTTATCTACTGGCTAATGAGGAGCAGATTCACACACACACATAAACAAACACACACACTTAAGAACCTACAAACACACACACATCCTGAGGACTTTGGTTTCGTCAGACCATCTCTCAGTGAGCGTCCCACTTCCAGAACTATGGACTGCTGCTTACATCATTATGTAACGCTGTGAATGTGTGTGTGTGTGTGTGTGTGTGTGTGTGTGTGTGTGTGTGTGTGTGTGTGTGTGTGTGTATGTTCGTGTATGTGTGTTGTTCAACCCTGAACGGCTTTGAACACTCAGCTTCTTTCCTCAGCGTGAAGTGGTGTAACTTTACAGCCTCTAATGAGTGTGTACATGTAAAGAAAGAGTGTGTGTGTGCTAAAAACATGCATTGCTCTGGAGTTTTTTTGCAAAGTAAGCAGGAGTCTTGTTGTGTGTTGATACATACAGAGGTCAGTCATAGAGTTGTGAACATCTGAAATACTCCTGTAAACTCTTCAACAACTTTTTGTGGCGCTATCAAACCGTATAAGTAATCTCTAGGTAGCATAAAAACCTCCTCCAGGAATCCGAAATCCTTCCTAAATGACCACTGGCTTCATCCAAAATCCTGGAAGTAGGTCTGAGTATGGCCAAAGTTTCAACTTCAACATTATTTGTGTCCCCGAAGGGCGATTAGGTGTGCAGCAAGTATAAACACATACAAGACACAAATACATACAAGTTCTACACACAGTCCAACTGGAACACCACCGTAACAGTACGAGGACAAATACACACCAGTACAAGGTGCACGGATAGCAAAGTGACCTACACAGGGTAGGAAAAAGTGCATTTCAGCCTACAAAGTTGACACAACATAATCAACAATGACCATCGTCAACAACAACATCAGCATCCATTACATTACATCACCAACCCCTTTTAGCAACGTTTCTGACATCCTCAACACACAGTCAACAGACTAGAATATATAGCGGAGGTAGTACACAGGCCTCTGTACTCACTACTGTACTGTCAATAATAGGAGGTGAACTCTGGAATAGCTTGCCCCTCCCAATAAGAGCGTGTCCAACATTCAACACCTTTAAACAGTGGCTTCTACAAAACCAGAGATGCACTCACTTTAACAGTCACACATTTCATTGAGTGCAGTAAAGAGATGGATACATACTTTTTTCGTCATTTTTTTGTTTTTGTTGGTTTGTTTTGTCAATGTATATGTCACCATTATGTGCACCTTTTAATGTATAGTGAATGAGTGCTGTATGACTGCTGGCTGTCTCTATGTTAGTCCTATGTCAGCATAGGGACTGCAGATGAAAAGTAGTTATTTTTTACTAATTCTGGCATATTTACATGGTATTTTTTATACAACAATGTTCATAAATATGCATGGTCCCTATCAAATAAACCAATAAAATAAAATACAAATAAAAAATCAACCAAGGAATAAAGAAAGAAACAAAGAAAGGGGACGAAATGAGGTAGCCAAGAGATCAAAGATGACTCCTCCCCTGACCCCTATTCAAGAAGGAAATGCCTGCGGGTATACTTGTACCTGTTACTACTTACAGATAGACATCTTAGACACGAGCCAGACGGCAAGGACTGAAATTTAGGGACTATCTGCCCATGAACAGGACTGATAATGTTTTCCTGAATCAATTCAATTCCACTTCAAAAAAGGCTTCAAGGCATATATTAATAGACCGAAAAAACTATATTGTTGAAGAACTGGTATTGAAGTCACGAAAATCTTTGAACTGTACCCAGCATTACTACCCAGTGACCTCGGAACCATTTCTTAATTACCTAGACCTTGTTTACCGTCCTAATTAAACCCTGGAACCAGAAGTTCAAAGTTCAAAATAACCCAGTGGACGTTCCACTGAACCTTCACACAACGTATTCAAAATCATCAGTGAAATAGCTACGTTTCTTCCATAAAGTTACAAAATATCACTGTTTACCTTTGTTTTCCAATGGGACATGAACCATGGTCTTCTGGGTGAAAGTCCTGTGTTTTTCTAACCCATCCACCCCCGCCCCCAACCGTCCTCCTTACGCCTCCTACACATGATAGGCGGCTGCGCTGGCCCGTTCCGTTGATTTCCTATTAGAGATGCACCGATTACAACTTTCTAGGCCGATTCCGATTTCCGATTTTCTTTGCGTTAGGCCAGCCGATTCCAATTTCATTTTTTCTAACCACTTTACAGCACACACACATATTTATCTTCTATCTTTTCTTTAATAGAACATGTTTTGAGCAGATAATGGATCACTATAAAATAGAACTATATAAATGACTCCTGGTGTGGGACATTCACACACATCTAAAGGTCAATGTTAGAACCATTTCCTTCTCTTCACATCCAATATCAACTAAAGAAATGTGATTTGGGTTGTTGGTGTGGTCCCTCCACGCCCTACTCTTTCCTTGCAGCTGTTGCATATTGCAAACTTGTTATCTTCTGCACACACGCTGCAAAACCCCCAAACAGCTGACATGTTGCAGGTTAATTCACCAGGTTCCTACATGTGGGAGAATAGCGCCGACACGCCTTCACACCGCGAGCGGGTACGCGCCACACACGGCGGAGAAGTTGAGAGAAAGGAAGAAGAGAGCGTGCTGTGGCGTCCGTGTGTGTGTGCGTCCTTGAGAACTGTAACTGGTAGAACTTACGTTGTCAGTTAATTGGAGCGTTGACCGGCATGAAATCGACATATGTCAGACTGACCTGCCGAGCACGTGAAAATGGCCGAGCACGTGAAAAAAACGGCCGGTCTATCGGTGCATCTCTATTTCCTATCGATGAGAGACATGCGTCGTGCAGCGCTCGGATTTGCACCGAGCACTGCCCTCAAAGTTTCAGTTATTTCAACTTTGACCTAGCTCCCGCTGACCTTTCAAGGCGCAACCCTGGACGCAACCAACTTCTGAACGTTCCCCGCGCCCTACCTCGCAGATCATTAGGCGGCTTTACGTACGCCGAAATCTTGGTGCCACACACCTTGCATGTAGCAGTTGGCTTACTGCCACTGTTAACAAAGTTATTGAAAGCAAAACTAATGACAAAAGGCACAACTCCGGATACCATATGGAGACATATGGTATAGCGCATGCGTTACGTTGCACATTACGGCAAAGGGCAGGGGACATGCAGCTTGTCATACGTTTCTCCAAAGTATGCGCAAAATAAAAGAAAATAGAAATACATGAATACATTTAGATTTAAAAAGCAATAATTGCATGAAAATAGGTTGTTGACGAGTCTCGAAGTTCGAGTCCGAGTCAAGTCTGAAGTCTTTTGGGTCGAGTCGCAAGTCAAGTCTGAAGTCAGCTGTTTGTGCGACTTAAGTGCGACTCGAGTCCGAGTCTCAGACTTGAGTCCCCATCTCTGGTGCCAACTATAAACTTTAATAAAAAGTTATAAATGGGAGCATTTTTTTAGGGGAGGACAGACAGTCTCTGATGATTCCTCTGACCTACTCTTTAGACCAGTGGTTCTCAAACTTCTTTCAATAATGTACTCCTTTTGAATTGTTTCTTTAAGACAAGTACCCCCTGACCAGCGCTTACCATTTTTAGTAGAAAAAAGGTCTATATAAAGAGGAACAGTACAGCGCTGTCAGCGATAGACTTACTAAACAACAGCCTTTGAACTGAAAAAACA
>CM042323.1:35023529-35038529 GCA_023566125.1 Zingel zingel | reverse complement strand
TCTCTCTGTCTCTCTGTCCTTCTCTCTCTCTCTCTGTCTCTCTCTCTCTCTCTCTCTCTCTCTCTCTCTCTCTCTGTCTCTCTCTCTCTCCGTCTCTCTCTTCTCTCTGTCTCTCTCTCTCTCTGTCTCTCTCCGTCTCTCTCTCTCTGTCTCTCCTCTCTCTCTCTGTCTGTCTCTCTCTCTCTCTCTCTCTCTCCGTCTCTCTCTCTCCATCTCTCTCTCTCTCTCTCTCTGTCTCTCTCTCTCTCCGTCTCTCTCTCTCTCTGTCTCTCTCTGTCTCTCTCTGTCTCTCTCTCTCTCCATCTCTCTCTCTCTGTCTTTCTCTCTCTCTCTCCTTTCTCTTTGAAGTAAAAGTAAAACTATCTCATCAATTTCATATCAAAGGAAGTCTTCTCTTCACTCTACATCCTTATATTTCCCTTTTTTTCTGTTTCCTTTCTCATCTTTCAAAGCCTACATTTGCACACATTCATTTCATATCATGCCAACGCAAAGGATTTCTATTTGTCTACAGATTGACATGCTGAGATGTTGAGTTAAGTTATAGCGTTATTACTGTAGTACGGTTAAGGTTTTGGTATTAATGGCTACTGGTATGTTATCAAAATAAGACATAATTGTTAACACTATAAAGTTTTAAGTTACTGTGAAGTTACTTAAATTCTACTTTTCTACTTAAATTCTACAAAGTCAATTTTTAATGAAAAAAAAAAATATCCGAGGGAAAAAAAAAAAACGTCAAAAAAGTGTCGGAGAAAAACGTAAAAAAAAAACAAATAAATAAAAATGTCAAAACTTCGGAAAAAAATGAATAAAAAAAAAACGTAAAAAAAAAGAAAAAAGAAAAATGTAAACAAAAACGTCAACATTTCTAAAATAAAAGTCAAACTTTGAAAGACTATTGAAAAAGAAAAATCCCCAAAAATTGCAAACAAAAAATTTGGAAATAAATTTTGGAGCCCCAGAAGCCCCGCCCCCCCCCCCCCCCCCCCTCACCCCCTTGCTCCGCCCCTGAGTGAGACACAACAAATCCACTGATTCAGACCAGAGCAAACGTATTATGGGATTGATAACGCCTCAGACTGCACACGGCTGACTGTGGGAGGTGGAAATCAGAGGCGTACACGTGCACAGTTTCACAACAATCGAGAAATATATCAACGTCATAATCGATGAATCTTACAAAAAAAAGTGCACGCGCATAACATACGCTCACGGTGAGATGACACACACTTCCATTTAAATCAGTTTAGGCTTATCTGAACATGTAAAACATGTTAAAGAGACGCTTACCGGCAGCATTGGAGCTGCTGACGGCATCCTGCACACTGGACATGTTCCTGGCTTTACACTTTATCTGGAAATCAAACCAGTGGCTGATTAAGAGCTGAGATAGAAAAACTCATTGATGCAGCCTCTCTATCTCTCTTGTTTGTATGCATGTGTATGCGTGTGTGTGTGTGTGTGTGTGTGTGTGTGTGTGTGTGTGTGTGTGTGTGTGTGTGTGCGCGCGCGTGTCTGTTTTGTGCAGCAATTACTTCAGCTCTCAGACTGATGCAATCAGCAGATAAAGAGGTTGAGGGTGTGTGTGTGTGTGTGTTGTGTGTGTGTGTGTGTGTGTGTGTGTGTGTGTGTGTGTGTGTGTACCCAAATACAGTATGTTTGCTTGTGGTTTCATCTGGGGAGATGAGTGCACACACACACACACACACACTTCATAAATCAGCTTGTTATCCAGCAACCATCAATGTCAGGAGACAGATTCCCCTTCCTCTCTCTCTCTCTCTCTCTCTCTCTCTCTCATCCTCTCTAGGTCTCTCTCCCATTTATACCTTTCTTTTCACTTCTTTCTTTCCTCCCTCTCCTTCCTCTACTATCTCTCTCCATCTCTCACCACAAACACGCACATGCAATCAAATCCCACAAATACTACATCCTTCCCTCCCAGTGTTCTCTCTCTCTCTCGCGCGCTCTCTCTCTCTCTCTCTCTCTCTCTCTCTCTCTCGGTTTTGGTTTTTACTCCTCTTTCCCTCCATCTGTCCATCACCAGACAGGAAGTGGGTGCATTAGCCGAGTGAAGACGGGCTGATGGAATTAACGTCCATTATCTGTCCATTTACAGGACCGAGAGCAGGATGAAAGAGGGAGGAGGAGGAGGAAGAGGAGGAGGAGGAGTGAAATGATAAAGATCTCGCCGTGCCGAGCTGTAACTCGGCTCTCGGCTCTGCAGAACAAACCGCAGGAAACATGTTTGTGTCGTGTGCGAGGACAGTTTGGACGAGCAAACGCTGTGTGTCTGAATGAGACACCTGCCAACCCTGGAGCATGCTCTCTCTTTCGAGCTTCAAGCTTGTGTGTTCGTCTGTATTTTTCTTCTTGTTAACACATTATAAGAAAATACCAAAAACAACAACGTGTTAGCGCATCTCTCAATGCGTTTTATACTACCCGCCCCCCCGAGTCCCAAGGTTCCTACTGAAGACGTAGATCTTGAACCCTTAGAGAATGGCAGGAGGCCCGCGGGAGGCCGGTGTTCCCATCATCCTGTTTAAATCCGTCTAAAATAAAAACCACAACAGCGAAAAGCGTTCATTCTTTTCGCAGAAGAACGCTAAAGCTTCTGTCTATTATTAATACGGTTGTTTAGTGATGCACATAAGCTTTAAGCTTAGGTTGTACTTGTATTTTAGGGATGTGAAGCATTTGTAGATAAATGACATCAGGGCGCCTGGGTAGTTCGCCTGGTAGAGCGGGCGCCCACACGCAGAGGCTCAGGGTTCGAGTCTGACCTGCGGCCGTTTGCAGCATGTCTTCCCCCTCTCTCTCTCTGCCCCCATTCCTGTCTGTTAAAGGCTAAAATGCCCAAAAACTAATTATAAAAAAAGAAGAAAATTACATCACAATAAGCAACGTATAGGCGCTGGCAGAGTGTTTCTATTGCACAGTTCAAAGGGGTAACTATTACACATTTATAATTTAGATGCTAAGGCTCAGTGCTACAACAACAACAGCTGGTCACTGTAATCTTGATCAAACAACAAAGGAGGTATAAGAATAGTGCATTTGTGGGGACTATTTTCAGTGTCGGATTAATCCACATTTGGGAACAAATTTGCAGAACAAATGTAAAACAAAGAAAATGTGTTTCGGTGTATGGAGTTAAACTGTGGAATGAATTAGAAATTGACAAATGTGTAACACAATCGACCAATTAAAAAATGATTTAAACATAAGGTGATTAACAAATATAAAAGAAAAGAGACAAAAATGTTGATTGTTCAGGACGACAAGTACACGGTCGAATGGAAGCCAACCCAAGGGATGGCAGAATGACGCATCGTTGCAGACACGTTTTATAAGAGCAACGCGTGTTTCTGCATGTAGATCTCCCTCCATCTCTGGTACAGTACAGCAACAGTTATGTAAATGGAACAACTGTTTGTGTTTACACAACATGTCATGAGCATCCAGATTACACCTGGATTATGTCCAGATTAGAGGACTAAATATATATGGGGATAATCCACCTATAAAAGCAGGTTGGAAAAAGCAACCAAGATGCTTTGAGCCCTTGAGCGGACACTAAGTGCAAATCCATCCGTCTCCACAAATAGCAACAAAACAAAGTACAGTAACACGTGAGGTTGTCAGCAAGAATCCCCAAAGCAGCAGCATAGATTGGTATTCCCGTACAACGCGTATACGGATAAGAACATGTCCGTATACAATATAATCGTGCAAAAACATATGCACACCAATTTGTATGATAGCATATGAAATTAGGACGACAGCCACACTGCTACAGAGCTCCTCCAGTCGTATCTGCAGCTGTTTCTAGTTGAGTTTAGCCGACAAAAAGTGCTTCACATATCTGGAACAAACTTCCAGTAGATTGTAGGTCGGCACCAACTGAAGGCTGAAGACCTTTCTTTTTGAAGTTGCCTTTTTTTAATTCATTGTACTGCACTGTGAATTTTATTCCTGTATTCTAAGTTTTTCATTTTGTATTCATTTCTAACCGTGTTGTAATGTTTTATGTAAAGCACTTTGAATTGCACTGTTGCTGAAATGTGCTATATTAATAAACTTGCCTTGCCTTCCTGAGAACAAACTCCGCTGTCTGTATAGTGATGCCCAAAACTGTTCCAGAGCGATGTGTAAAGAGATAATTTGGCCCTAAGGCGGAAATATTTCTCAAATCTCTCGTGAAAACATACCTTTACTTTTTGGTGCTTGAAATGATTTTACAAAAGTCTTGGGTTCACAAAAGTAGCGCAATATATGAATAACATAGTGAATAAATGTCTAAAATTAAATGTTGTAATATTGCTTTTTGAGTAGGAGTGTTGTCAAACATCGCTTGGACTCGCTGGTGCGTCTTTTGTCCTCAGAGGGTTAAAACCAAAGCGTAGTAGACGAGCCTAAGTAGAGACATGTAACAGGGGAAGGTAAATAAACTGTGATGAAACGGTACGACTGGTCTAATGGCAGCTACACACCGGGCCGATAATCAGCCGTTGGACAGTTTGGCGAGGTCCGTGACTCGAGTCTTCATGTTTGCCGACCTGACATGTTCAGTCAGAGACAGGACAGTCGGGACTCACCCGGAAATGGCGAGCGGGATGAGCCTCTCAAAATCTGACGAAAATCTTCTAAACTGACCTTTGTTGATCTGAAATGAAGACAGATTCAGAAACTGCACGGCCTATTTCTCTCTTAACATGTTCTCAGGAACACGTTTGGGTGAACTATTTCAGTCCAATACGAGATCGTATTCTGAACGAGTCGCAAGTAACGGCCAGTTGAAAAATCCAAAATCCGGAAGCGGCAGCCAGACCCACGTGACGCGTTCGTCCAATCAGCTGCCGGTTTTCATTTTTTGGGCGACAATACAGATTAGCGCCGCCTGCTGTTATGGAGACGTATTACGTCTTGTCTCTTCGGTGTGTTCTGAGGAACTTTTTTGACCAACTCGGGGACACTGATCAGTCACACTGCCTTTTCTGTCGAGGGTCGGCCATCTGGTTGGTGTGTAACAGCCTTAATAGGAAGTGTTTGAGGCCAGTCAGTTTGTCCCTTCAGCTCTTCATCAATCTGTCTGAAAGACTTGAGATCGGACCGATCAACAATCAGTCACACAACTGAATGATTGGTACGGTATAGAAGAGGAAACAACTAAAGAGCCTGCTAGAGAGACTAACCTGCAGAGATGAAGCCATGCCGAGCGGAGTCACTGCTTCAAAAAACTAATTAGGGTAAACATATTCTGATCAATATAATAATTGCTTGATTAAAGCTGCTGTAGGTAGGATTGTGAAGATCCAGGACTTAGCCAAAAAATGTGAACATCAACAACTTCTCAGTCCCTCCCCCCTTTCTGCTAAAGCCCCAAACTGTCTCCTAAGCCCCTCCCCCCACAAGGGAGAATGAATGCGTGTGCATGAGCAGTGATTGACACGCAGTTAGACACCCCCCCTGGCCCTGATTGGTGCATCTGAACAGTTAGACACCCCCCCTGGCCCTGATTGGTGCATCTGAACAGGGAGTGGTGGATTTTTGCAAATGGCACTACAGGCTGTACAAGGTGCCATTTTTTTTAAATGACCTGCTTCATGTAGTTCTACTGGGACATTGGGTCAGTTTCAGCAAATATGACAGAAAGTTAGTTTTATAAGTCTTACCTACTGCACCTTTAACCCGTTCATGTTGAAAATGTAGGCTAATTATGTCCAGCTGCATACAATATGCTACCTCTGTGTTTTGAGCGTGCAGTGTGTTCACTCCTCAAAAAAACGTCAAAATAAAGTGTTATGTCAATTATTCTTCAATGCAGACTAAAATCTATTGAATATTGAATGGGGTTTGGTCGGCCAAAACCGGCCAGGATGATCAACTCACAGCTGGAAGGAAGAAAAAAACAACGTGATTTTAAGATTAAAAAAAACTAATTTACATTGTTTGTAGGGAACTGGGAAACGGTGCTTTGGATTATCATAGCAATAAAGGTTTACGTTTTGAATCAGACAGAGAAAGTGAGAGAGTAAAGTGTATCTGTAGAGGGGGGTTAATCCTCAGAAGACAAGCTGCTATCTCTTGACCTCTCTGCTGGTACAACACACACACACACACACACACACACTTTCTTGGGAAAATACCTGCAGCTAAAACGTGTTTGACCATCAAAGTGGAAGATTGTACAACACTACCATCGCCCCACACACACACAACCATGACCTCATTCCACACTGTGTACAAGGAGATACAGCCACTTACACACTCTCTCCTGCTCTCTATCACTATCACACACACACACACACACACACACACACACACACACACAGGGTGGTAGTAGCCTGTGGGCGTGCGAGCAGCTGTGAATAATTGTGTTTACAGATGGCATACGTACGACCTGTGGGTTGAGAGAGAGAGAGAGAGACAGAGAGAGAGAGAAAAGGAGAGAGAGTGAGAGAGAAGGCGGGAGAGAGAGAGAGAGAGAAGGAGAGAGAGACAGAGAGAGAGAGGAGAGAGAGAAGGAGAGAGAGAGAGAGAGAGAGAGAGAGAGAGAGAGATAAGGCGGGAGAGAGAGAGAGAGAGAGAGAGAGAGAGACAGAGAGAGAGAGGAGAGAGAGAGGAGAGAGAGAGAGAGAGAGAGAGAGAAGGAGAGAGAGAGAGAGTTGGTGTTCACAAAAGAAGACACGGATGACATTTCTCTCCTCTTTCTGTTTTCTGTCAGTTTAAACTATTTCACTTCGCTCAGCTTAATTGGCGTAAGTGGTAACGAGGCGTAAACAGCCAAAGCCGAACAATGAACAACAGAGGCAGAAGTTTAAAAAAAGAAAGACAGCGGGGTGTTTTTAGATGCGTGCCTAATGAATCATTTGGCTCCCGAAAGCAGGTAAATGAAGAACTTTATTTATGCCAAAGGAAAACCGCGCTTTAAAAATAAAACACTAAAAGCAAACAGCTACTGAATATCATGATCTAATTTATACATTATAAGGCAGTGTGCAAAATATCTGTAAGAACTTAATTAGAGTTTTTATTTATCGCCAACAATCAACCGTATGTTATCAAATAAAAAAAATTTAAAAACACAAACAAATCAATCCACTTTCACCAAATAACTAAAGAAGGATAAGTTCGAGAAGGAAGAATCAGAGGGTCTTGTGCTTTAGGGTCAAATATATCAGAAATATGGGTTTCTCTTTAACTACATACACGTTCTTTTAAAGGAGCACCTTGTTTAACTGTATTTGTCTGTTTTGTATGTTAAAAAATATAAAACAATAAAAAGCTGATCTAAAAAAATAAATAAATGGAGCACAAAACGACAGTTTGTGCTCTATTGTGCGAAGTCTGCGACATTAAAGAACGGCTTGTTTATTGCTTGTTTAAGGCCACAGCGTCAACATTAAATGATTTATTAAAAATGTAATAACAATAACAATAACTTATTTCACCAGTAAATTGCTGTTAAATGGCAAAAACAACCACTGGATGGGAAAAGGGTATTTTACAATAACTTTGAATGCAGCACGAGGCTGGCGAAGCGAGTTTCAAGTGAACGCAACATATGTGTTGTTTTTCAGACAACGGCAGCAGCAGACTGTTGCAGTCCTCTACAGTGAAATACAGACACACTTTTACACCGTTTAGCTGTCAGAATTTTAACCGTGTTTACTCCAGCTGTTGGCTAACGGTAGGCTAACGTTAGCTGCTGTCGAGTGTAGTGTTAACTAGCGTCCCATGTGGAGATGTTTCAGTTCCTTCTAACGTCTGTTTTTGTAGCATCAGAGAGAAGCACAGGCATTTAAGTGGCACTTAAATAAGGCACCGAAATCCGCGTTGCTATGCAGTCCGGTAGATAACGGTCATTAAGGCACTGGTGCCGTATTAGCACCGAGTCTCGGGACCCCCCCAAATAAAAACTCTTCGGATCTACACGATTCACGTGGATGACATTTTCCCATTCAAAACGGAGATTTTCGCCAAAATGATTAGTTTGCAGGTATGTAACTACCTAATTTTAATTACCCCAAAATAACACGGATGATTCCATACATCACGCTTTGCAAGTACAACAAAAGATTGGATCTCTACTTTCATTGAATTTTGGGTGTTTTATTCAATGTTTCGAAACAGTATCCTCACTGAACGTTGCCATATACACGTCTGTGATTATCCTTCCTTTATATATTATAATATTGGTCTAAATAATTCATAATTTCTGCTTTTTTAAAATCAAGAATTAGGTAATTTCCTATAAATGAGGTTTATTGACCATGAATTCCAAAAATAACTGTAAAACTAGTGGAAATAAGTTTGTTAGTGGTGGTTTAAACATGGTAGTAAACGTCAAAAAAAGCGCCAAAAGTGTCTAAAAAAAGAGACAAAAACGACAGAAAAAGTGTTGAGTTTCAGTTTTGACCGGGGAGGACCTGCGTGCATGGTCCAATGGAAGACAACACAAGGGTTAAGTAGATATAGACTACAACTACAAATAAGAAATGTTGCTAAAAATCCTGTAAAAAAAAAAACGTGAGGACCTTTTCTAAAATGATTTCCTGACTAAAGGCAAGTGTCGTCGAGGCAGTATTGCATCTTTTTAGTTATTCATTTTTGTTTGTACAGTGATACTGTTTAAAGGGATAGTTCGGATATTTTGACGTGGGGTTGTATGAGGTACCTATTTATGGATTCAATCATTCGATTTGAGTAGAGTATGATTTTTTACTGCTCAGTTTCTATATTACAACAGGCAGAATGGAAAAAAGTCAACATGCTAACGTTGTGTTGTGTTTAAACAGCTTGGTAACTCTTTGGTGACTCTACCGCTAACACAGCTAACTACTACCTATATATTCTGTCCCAATTTAGCAACAATGAGACATTTTGCTGCTCATTTTCTACATTAAAACAGGCAGAAAGGAAAAAAGTCAATATGCTAACGTCGCGGTAAAGTTACGATAGCATAATGTCTAAGTTGGAGCTAATACGTTTTCCCACCTTCCAGTTTTTCTAACATTGTGATAAAACATTTTCAAGATTTGTACATTTGATAGCAGCTAGTTCGTTCCATGCTAAACTGGCTTTAAAAACATCAAAAGTAAAGCACAACATGTGTGTGTGTTTGTGTTGTGTTTAAATAGCTTGGTAATATGTAGCATTTTAGCATCGTTTACAGTTTCTCATCTGCCAAAAGCCTACCGCTAAGACAGCTGACTACTACCTATATATTCTGTCCCAGTTTAGCAACACTGAGACCGTTTTGCTGCTCAGTTTCTAGATTAAAACAGGCAGAAGCATATGAAGTCAACATGCTAACGTCATGGTAATAATTTGCTAGCGTAATGTTTATGTTTTACCCGCTTACTGTGTTTCAACTGTTAAGTTACACCAAAGCTATTCAGTTAAAAGTCAGCATCAAAGTTAATATCATAAAAACAACACAGTTGTATTTCCCAGATTTCAGTATTTCTATGGCTAACATTATGAGAATACATGCTATCAATATTTGTACATTTGATCACAGCTAGTAACTGGCTTCAAACTCATCAATAATGAAGCTAAAAACATCTTTATGTGTGTTGTGGTAAACCTCTGGGGTGATGTAGCATCATTAGCATCATTTACACCTTTTCAGGTATGTAAGAGATTTTTCACAACTCAGTTTTTAGTGTTTTTCGAATCAAAACAGGCAGAACTGTAAGAGTCAACATGCTGAGTCATGCTAGCAAAATGCTAACAAGTCACTCAAAAGTGAAAACACTTTGGTGTGTGTTGTGTTTAGACAACAAGGTGAATATTTATGTTGATGTAGCATCGTTAGCATCTCTACTCAGCTACCTGGCTACCTTTCCCATTAACCTGTTAATGTTAGCTACATGTTTTAAAAGCTGCTGTCAACCAACATGCTAACAAGAGGATGACAAAGTGTATTGTGTTAACGTGTTCCCAGCTAGCCTCCCTCTGTGGATCTATAAGTGGAGCTGACGGAAAGTTGGACTGAGTATGATTTACATAATTGGGATGTTAATTCGTTAAGCCGTGGGAGTTGATTATGTTGCATATTGATTATGTTGTGCTGCTGTGAGGTCACACACCTCTTTAACGAACAGCGCAGGGAATTGTGGGAGTCTGATTAAAAATACAACGTTAACATTCCTGCTGACACGCCGCATTTTGACATGTGTGTGTGTGTGTGTGTGTGTTATGAAAACAGTGTTAGTGAGTGTGAAAGTCAGCAGGGTTTTTGAGTGTGTGTGCATGGATGGATGGAGGAGGTGAAAATAGGAGTACAGGAGAGGGGAAACTCCACCTGGTCTTACCGTTCTCCGGGTGCTCCATCTCGCCAATGCTGCCGTCGGGCGTGGTGCGCTCGTAGTGGTCCTCTGGCAGCGCCAGGGGCCCGATCCGTGGCCCCGACGACGACTTGGAGCTGGGCGTCTCCGACTCCTCTAGGCCGCTGTCGTAGTAGCTGTGCTGGGACGCGTCCTGCAGGTCCTGAGCCTGATTGGCTGTGGAGAAGGTCACTCGGCGGTGGGGGGGCTGTGATTGGCAGACAGAGAGAAAACAAGGGGGAATGATTAGTTTCTCAAACATTCAAAAGGCATGATGACAATTTAAGTTAAATTTAACATTTAAGATTGCTTTATTAGAAATCAGTCGGAGTTTGATGCGGTACAGATGAAGCACTTTCAATGATTAAAGACATTGAGTAGACGCCAGACTGTAAAAATAACTTTAAAGAAGCCATTTGGACACAGCGAGTGGAACAAACACTTTCCAAAACTTCCATCTTTTTGTATTCAAAAGTTCTCAAACTCACTGATTTGATTCCTCACTTTAATTTTTCTCCTAAAAAACACACAAGACATCAGCCAACTTTCAGATCATCGCCACAGATCTCGTTTCATCTCCGTAGCTGCTTTCATGTCTTGTGTCATCTTATTTCATTTTACATCATCTGATTATCTCATTTTCTAACATCTGTTATTTAAAAACCAGACAGACGAAGACGTTGACTTCAATGTCCGACCGACACCCAACGCTGCGTCGCGGTCCACACATCTCCAGAACTAAATTAATTGGTAACTTTATAAGAACAAACTTGCAAGCTAAAGAATTTTGCCTGATCGGTTATTAAAGGCCGTCTTTCTGTAGCTTCACTTGAAACTGACAGGACATATGTGGCTGGGTTAGCTCAGTTGGTAGAGCGGGCGCACATATGTAGAGGTTTACTCGCCGACGCAGTGGCTACGGGTTCGACTCCAACCTGCGGCCCTTTGCTGCATATTATTCCTCTCTCTCCCCCCTCCGTCATTTCTTCATCTGTCCAATTGAAATAAAGGCCCAAAAAAATGATCTTAAAAAAAAAGACGTGTTGGGATTCATTAAGTAGTATTTGACCATTAAGTAGCCAATACACTTTGCCGTTTCTATGATTGAAAACTTAAAATAAAACACTGTTGAGTATAACTCAATCAATAACAACATGGAGACGAAAACCTGCAATACAAAATACGGTCAACTAAAATGCATACTGATAAAAAATCTTTTCGCCTCCCTCTGTGGATGTATTGGAAATACACGGACACATGCAGACAAAGAAACATACCAACCACATTCAGTACTTTAGATTACGTTGAATGTCACCAATCATGAAGTGCGATGTCCCTGGTTTACGTTTAGTTCCACAGTTCTCTCCCTTCATTTCCTAGTCATACAACGCCCAAATATATTAACCCTTGTGTTGTCTTTCAGTCGACCGTGCAACGTTATGTTTTTTCAGGGTCCAAATTTTGACATTTTTGTCACTTTCATCCAAGTATTTTTGTCACTTTTTCCAATGTTTTTATAAAAAAAAAAAATCTGCGCTATTTTAACATTTTTGCATCGTTTCCCCCTCGTTTTTGAAGCTCTTTCCGACATTTTTGTCACTTTTTTCAATGTTATTTAATCATTTCTTTCTTCAAATGCTGTCAAATTGAACCCTCAAATTCAATGAAAGTAGTGAACTGATAGGTAACTGTACTATAGGGAACTATCCAGGTTATTTTTATTTTTTTTAAAGTTGGTTGAAAGAAACCTAAAATTCTGATATTGAATCTTTTAGAAAAAGGGTTAATAAGGATATCTGAAAACTTCACTTTTAGTTACGTATATGTTAATGTGATATAAATATAAGCCTGCTTCTTTCACGATATCTCATCTCATATGACTCCAAATGTAGATGAGATTACAGCGCTTTAGATTGCACTTTATTTGCGAGTCTCTCCAACGTGTTTGGTTGTTCTCCCGCAGAGCGCTTGCTGTCATGGAGCACATGGTCTTCATAGAAGCAGCAGGCAGAACACACACTTTACTGCTCCATTTACTGTGTGTTTCTGGGGGTGGAAGGTAGCTGTCTGACGCCTCGTGTGTTTGATGGCTTTGTAATTAGAATACAATTAGCCGTCCCATAGCACTGCAGGGACGACGGACGCACACACACACACACACACGCGCACACGCACACAATGTGGTATCTGAACAGGTCATAGCATCACAGCATTATTATTGAAAGTCACCACAACACACAAACAGACAGACAGACAGACAGACAGACAGACAGACAGACACACACACAGACACACACAAACAGACAGACAGACAGACAGACACACACACAGACACACACACACAAACAGACAGACAGACAGACAGACAGACACACACACACAATGCAAATACACAGAGTGCTAAACAAACTAATTCAAAAGGCACACAATGCAGAGTCAAACATTTCAATCATACACACACACACACATACACACACACACACACACACACACACACACACACACACACACACACACACACACACACACACACACACACACACACACACACACACACACACACACACACACACACACACACACACACAGAGACAGCTGACCGGCCTGGCTGAAAAAGAGCGACATCTCTGGCTCGGCAGATACTCCGTCACCATGGCAACTGGGCGCTGTCAGGACCCTGAACCAGTAAAACCAGCAGATCAGAGCAGCCCATCACCCAGAAACAGACTGAGTCTGAGCTCTTCTTTTTTTCTTTAATGCCTTTATCTCTCACTTTTTTAAGCAGCTTTTTTTGCAGCAGCTGAAAGCTCGGCTGCCTTGCTACAGTATCTGTCGCTTCACGTGTGTTTACAGACCCAATCACAATGTTTGTTTACAATAACTTGCAGGTAGAAAACTCCTGCGTCTCTCGTACATACAATGTAATGGCGCTGAGAGAACAGGGGCAAGGAACAACTGGATATCCTCCCATCTCCTTCATCTAAAATGCATGTTTGTTGCTTTCATACGTCAACACTTTGATTAGCGTGAGCTTGAAGAGCTAATGTACCTGTTGGGCCACAGACTAAAGAACACACCACCCACGCTAGCAGTCAGTCCGACCGGCGGTGTGATGTTGCTGTTCCTATAGCGCTAGATTTGGTTTATTAAAGATGCTAGCAAAGCAACACAGACAGAAATAAACACAGCACAAACTTGTGCTCATATTCTGCTCATTTTCAAGTTCATAATCGTATTTAGAGGTTATATCAGAATAGGTTTACATGGTTTCATTTTCAAAAAACACCATATTGTTGTTGTACTGCACATTGCTGCAGCTCCTCTTTTCACCCTGTGTGTTGAGCTCTCTGTTTTAGCTACAGAGTGAGACCTCTCACTGCTGTAACATCTTTGTTGGGAGTCGCACATGCTCAGTAGCTAGGTAAGGACTACTAGCCAGTCAGGAGCAGAGTATGAGGGCGTGCCCTGACAGTACCTAGGTAAGGACTACTAGCCAGTCAGAAGCAGAGTATGAGGGCGTGCCCTGACAGTACCTAGGTAAGGACTACTAGCCAGTCAGAAGCAGAGTATGAGGGCGTGCCCTGACAGTACCTAGGTAAGGACTACTAGCCAGTCAGAAGCAGAGTATGAGGGCGTGCCCTGACAGTACCTAGGTAAGGACTACTAGCCAGTCAGAAGCAGAGTATGAGGGCGGGCCCTGGCAGTACCTAGGTAAGGACTACTAGCCAGTCAGAAGCAGAGTATGAGGGCGTGCCCTGACAGTACCTAGGTAAGGACTACTAGCCAGTCAGAAGCAGAGCATGAGGGCGTGCCCTGACAGTACCTAGGTAAGGACTACTAGCCAGTCAGAAGCAGAGTATGAGGGCGTGCCATGCTAGCAGCTAGGCGAGCATTATAACGTGTGTTCCAAAGTGACCACGTTTGTCTCTGAAGTAAAGGCTGGACTACAATAGAGCTGTTTGGAGCAGTTTGTGAACAGTGTGTTCTGTTGGAGATGGTAAGTCCCTTTGGGGGGGACTTTGGGCTTTTTCACTTTGTAAACCTATTACATGGACAACAAAGATATACAGTATAACACAATAAAGGAAAGGGGAAAAGCATAATAACATAATAGCAAAAAGCATAATATGAGCACTTTAAAGCTTTTTAGTGTTGTGCAGCCAGCCAGTTTTTTGTTTGTTTTTTTTCCCTCGCAGGATTCCCAACAAAAACAATACCGGACATATTGACACAGAACAAACATTTCCATTTGCCAAATATTTAGATTCATCGGTACCTGAGAGCCTGCAGCGGCCTCATGGTTAAATATGTGCGTGTTAGGAAAAGCAGTGTGGCGGTTTGTGTTATTAATAACTGCTTCCTCTGCTGTTTGCTGTGCGAGCATTAGGAAGTAAATCACATCTATACATACATAAAAAGGGAAATGAAGCGGATCACATCGTCTCGACTTTCCCCTGCCTGCCTGTCACCTCCAGAACGCCCAAACGCACCGCACGCTCTCTGCACAATCCCTGTTTCTTTGCCCTTTTAGTACTTCTGCTCGTGTGTGTGTGTGTGTGTGTGTGTGTGTGTGTGTGTGTGTGTGTTTGTTTGCTGGAAATAGAAGTGCCATCTCAGCAGGTTGCACCATGGGAAAGTGGAGCAGATCAGAGGGGAGGAC
>CM042323.1:35011029-35018529 GCA_023566125.1 Zingel zingel | reverse complement strand
CGCTCCTGTGTCTGTTTATGATTCTCAAATAAAGTCATAAAGGCATTAATAAAATTCTAACTCCCAACAAAAGGATCTTAACACTTCCTCCTCTTCCACTGAAGTGTATCCGACTAATAAAATGCTCCCAGGCTCAGACTGATACTGTGTTTGATTGCTGATAATGGACATTGATCAGAGAGCAGCAGTCAAGCGGCGCACAAACAGCAGCTCTGTGTTTCTATGTAAAGGTCACAGCAGCAGCAGGGAAATGAGTTCCCATCAGAGCGCAGACTGACTGAACCTATGCAAAACTAAACAAACGCACATGAGGCTGTAAATGCGTGCGTGCAGAGAGCAGAGGAACAGAAGAATATAGCTGCAGCTTCACCAAAATTAAGACTGAAAAACAGGACTAGTTTGGCACAAACATTTGCCTACCATGTGGTGGATAGTCCTCTGAGATTTACTTTCCATTTGTATTGTGACTTGGGTCCTACAGTATAATCTGACTGTACGGATACTACATTTGTGTACTGTTGCCGACACTCTCTCCATCCTTCCTTCCGTGTCTTTGTCTAACAGAAACAAGCTGTATCACCGCATCTGTCACTCAGCATCACTCTGCCTCACATCACACACACACACACACACACACACACACACACACACACACACACACACACACACACACACACACACACACACACACACACACACACACACACACACACACACACAGATGAAACAGGTCAACTGAGTCTCTCATCTGGTTCCCAGAGTTTAGTTGTACGCCTGCATTCCTCTGCCCTGCAGGTGTGTGTGTGTGTGTGTGTGTGTGTGTGTGTATGTGTGAGATCACTGAGCCAGTAAATCTAGTGTTATACTGGCAGAGCACATGGAGCCTTAACTCTGGAGCACACACACACACACACACACACACACACACACCAAAGAGCTGTCAGGACTGCAGCTCTGTGTGTGTTGTGTTCAAAGCTGACAGTGACAGAGACACTGACGCAGCAATCCGATGAATTCTGGGGCGTCACACACACACACACACACACACACACACACACACACACACACACACACACACACACACACACACACACACACACACACACAGGCCTACATACACAGATCAGTAAAAAGAACACATTTTCTTCTTCAGCTTGTATTTTTTCAATTTGCTGCCTCGCGGCGCTCAAACTCACTGACAAAAGTGAACGCAGCGCTGACGGTTGACAGGCGGCCAGGAAACCCCCGCAAAACTGACCCAAAGTTAGGGGATGACAGGGTGAGAGGGTGACGGGGTGAGATGGTGAGGGGTGGCGCTGTATTTCTGTTTGTATGTGCATTTATGATTTGCTGATGTATGTGAACTGTCACTCTCATAACAAACTGTGTAACACGGCAGAAACATTTACTGGATATTCATGAGGGATTTCATACGATCTACGGCTAATTTCGTACGATATCATCCAAACCCATTCATGAGAATGCATTATGCATTATGTAGTGCCCAAAAAAAAAAACTGCCAAAAAGTTCCTTAGCCATCATAGAAAAAAGCGACAAAATTGCCTAAAAAAGTGACAGAAACATTGGAAAAAGGGTCAAAAAACATCGGAAAAAGGGTAAAAAAACGTCGGAAAAGGCGTCAAAAACTAGGTGGTCCGTGGCCGGGTTGGTTCAGTGGGTAGAGCAGGCGCACATATACTGAGAGGTTTATGCCTTGACGCAGAGGTCCAAGGTTCGAGTCTGACCTGTGACAATTTCTTGCATGTCTCCCCCCCTCTCCCCTTTCTCACCTAGCTGTCTTGTCAAATAAAGGTGGAAAAAAAAAAATAATAATCTTAAAAAAAAATAAACTCGGTGGGCCTGAATGTATTGTTAAAGGACAATTCCGGCGTATGTGTGTACCATATGTGTACCTAGTGGACCGTTCTCTGGGACATGTTTTCGTGCTAATCGAATGTGTCTCTAGCTTTTAACAAGCTACCGCAAAATAGGTGGTTAGCTGCTAACGCTAGCTTTCGGGGCAGAGGGTAAATCACTATTTTATACCACTATCAAGGCTCAGAATAGCTCCACACTTAAACGGTAGCATAGTGAGGGTCCCTACATGTAAACCGAAGCATTGAGAACTTTGTAATTGTACAGACAGTTTATTAAAAAGTTAGATTAGAAAGACAGTAGCCTTCGTGTTTACATTCGGTACATACCGTTGAAGTGTGGAGCTATTTTGAGCCTTGTTAGTGGTATAGAAATAGTGATCATGATAATGATCACGGCGAGCGAGAAGCAGCCAAAGCTAACTTTTGAGAGCGTTTTAAGCTTCGTGGCTTTTTGCTAGACGGCGCTCTGAGCCAGGCAGACACAAAGCTGACGACCTCCCAGATGGACGCAGTGGAGACAGCCTCATACATACACGCAGCGGACCGCTGTGGACTTGTGTCGGTCGCACGGACACGCAAGGATTTCTAGAAAAGAGGCTGCATGTGTCTACGACAATGCACGGACCATCGTGTCTGCGCGACCGGTACAAGTCGATACAGACATTACATATACACACACTCATACACACTAACACCGTGTAACGCCGATGACCTGCTGTTGTGCATTCAACCCGCGCTGGACTCGTTCATAATGAATCAGCCGTTACTCTGTGAGGAGAGAATCCAGCCTGCAGCGGAGTTCAGACACTTCACTGATAACCCATAGAATGGCTTTATGGTCAAAGATAGCTTTTATATGGATTAACTTCAGTCTCTGCCAGAGACGCCTGCTTTTAAAGTAAAAAGTTACTTTCCATAGGGGATAACTAAGTAAAGTAAAGGATTACCTTTTTAAGAAGTAACGAGCAAACACTACTTTTTAAAAGTAACTTCCCCAACACTGGTTATTAACCCCTAGCGCCGGATTTGTCTTTTAATCTAAATTGATATGCGGGCCGGATCAAAATCTGCGAGGGCCTGGATTTGGCCCTCGGGCCTCGAGTTTGACCCATGTGACGTGTTTCCGTGCATTAACATAGAACTGAGCTGTAGAGACTTTACATGTTTCTGTTCTATGCGTTTGCATTTGTTCTCTATAAGTACGTATTTATGACATTCTGTATTGTGTTTTTGTACACACTTCTGTATGTCGAGTATTTGTGTGTACATTCCCGGCTGTTTGTGTGCGTATGGATGTGCATCAGTGACTTGCTGTGAAGTTTATTTCCCTCAAGTTTCATAACGAGCAACTAAAACTTCAGATCTGACTGAGGCAGAGAAAAACTGCAACAACAAAAAGCAAGATGAAGTGCTTTTCAGCTGACAGCTCTGGTATGTTAATCCCTAAAAACACCTCCTCTTCTTCCTCCTCCTCCTCCTCCTTCTCCTCCTCCTCCTCCAGACAGGAATGCTGCAGCAGGTTATAATTGGCTCCAGGACAGAGCGAGGGAGGATGAAAGACTGAGAGAAAGGTGGAGGGATCAAAAAAGACGGAGAGGGAGGGAGAGATGTGAGCGAGGAGATTTGGTTTGGATTTGGCTCGGCTGTCGTCCAGACTCCGACAGAAGAAACCACGATTTCCAGTTTTTTTTTTCTGTGTAAAGTTACGACTTCTCTCCTAATTTTTTGGCGGAAGATGTCAGATCATAGCCTGACAAGCCAGACCCACAACAAGATGTTGGGTCTAGGAACTCACCATTGGCTGGGTGCGTCTAGATTTCTAGCCTAGTCGGGTCAAGAGAACTCGGAGAATTCAGGGAGGCCGCCACGCAAAGTCAGAATTTCATTCTTTCGTTTCAGAGTGTGAAACTAAACCGGGAAATCACTTTCTTTCCATTTTTTTAAAATCATTTTGGAGGTGACGTCATTAGAGGAGGTGGAGCAAACGTTGGCCATCCAGAACTTCTCGTTGCGTGACTTGGTATAGACATTTATGAAATGAAACGTGTTGAAAATACATAGCCTATATTAGCCATCATGGTCATTGTAATGTACACTCCGTTTGAAGTGAAGTATCAAAACTGCGTCCCCCTCGATCTCGTGAGGTCATCGTTGCCCACGTGTGCATGACGTCAGAACAAGTCGAGATCAAGTCGGACACAAATCTACCCAGCATGCATTGGGCGGCGATCGCCGGTGATGGATTCTGCTCAGGCCTGGCTCGTCTCCAACGAGCCTATACTCTGTCTGAGCTCTTGGCCCGCCTTCCTGAAAAGTCCAGTCTGCTCTGATTGGTCAGCTGGCCCTCTCTGTTGTGATTGGTCAACTACATTCAAAACAAGCCACTAGGCGAGCTGTGCTTTCTCAGGCAGCACCAATGGGCGGCACATGTGAAAAACTGGGCTGGCTTTTCTCAATCGGTGACATCCGTAACGGAGGAATTTTAAACAGGAATATGGGCGAGGCGTTTTCAGGCAGTCGAGAAAAAGTGCTGTCTGTGGGAGAGAAAGCTCAAGGGAAATGTGTTTTTTGTACTTTATACATCCATTACATACACAAAAAACTATAAAAGACACTTAAAAAAAGCATAACAGGAGCTCTTTAAGATGAAGATGCTGGATTAGGGCTGGGCGATATGGAAAAAATTCAAATATCACGATATTTTTGACCAAATACCTCGATACCGCAACGATATCGTAGTGTTGACTATTGGTGCTTTCACAAAATATTTACCCAATGAGTTTTTGATAAATAATCATCAGTAATATGGATATAATGACTAAGTGGGTAAAGGCAAACAATATAACAGTTACAACAGTCTGGTAAGTTCAGAAAATGACATCACTTTACTGTAATGCAGTCTTTAAAACCAGGAAAAGACAACTCTTATGCCATATTACGATTTTACGACTTCCAAAATCTAAGACGATATCTAGTCTCATATCACGATATTGATATCATATCGATATATTACCCGGCTCTATGCTGGATTATTAGTATTAACGTCACCTCAGGGTGCCCGGTACCTGGCTCACAGTCACCTTTTCTCTGCTAAAGTTAAGCTTGATTTATGGTTCTGCGTAGGCTCGGTTTTTTCCTTGTGTGCTGGTGTGTCTGCGTCGCTGTAGTGTGTGGTACAGCGAGAGAGAGTGAGCTTTAGAGAGACTTACGTCTGGCAGAGATTAAAAAATAAATAAAACCATAAAACCAGAGATTATAAGATACATATTTTAAAGGTAGAACTGCAAGTGGTTTTAGTTTTCATATAAGTTATACTGACACACACACACACAGAGTCTATCCGAGGCAGTTGGCATTCTCAGGCTGAGGTCAGGAGGAGACGTTTTCACTTTCTCCTCTGACCATCACACACACACACACACACACACACACACACACTTCAAACAGGATGACGGATGAAGGAGGGTTTTTTTCATCCATCTCCTGCAAATTTTTTCCACAGACGGCGAGATTTGAAAGGCAGCGAGTGAAGAGAGTTCAGTGAACAGAAGACTCAATCAGTTGAACCTTTTTCAGGAAAAGTGCTTCCACTTACACCATACAGCGCTGTGGATTCATGTGCTTGTGTGTGTGCGCGTCTGGTGTACGTTGATTTCTAAGTTAAAGGTACAGTCACAACACACACACACACACACACACACACACACACACACAACTAAACAACTAAATGCCTAACCTTAACCCTTACCCTCACCATAACCTAATTCTAACCCTAATCCTAAAACCAAGTCTTAACCCTCAAACAGACCTTTAACCTTGTGGGGTCCAGCATTTTGGCCCCACAAAGCTGTGCAGACCCCACAAGTATACTGGACTTCCGGTTTTTGGACCCCACGAATGTAGTAAAACAAACACACACACACACACACACACACACACACACACACACACACACACACACACACACACACACACACACACACACACACACACACACACACACACACACACACACACACACACACACACACACTGCATTTTAACCTTTCACCCCTGCTGAAAAACTAATGTTCAGTACAGTTCTGCTTCCAACAATTTTACATGTGGAGATATGCTGGCTCTATACACGCTAAAAGTCCTGATTATTTACATGGAGTCTGGTGGAAATATGCTGGCTCTATACACGCTAAAAGTCCTGATTATTTACATGGAGTCTGGTGGAAATATGCTGGCTTTATACACGCTAAAAGTCCTGATTATTTACATGGAGTCTGGTGGAAATATGCTGGCTCTATACATGCTAAAAGTCCTGATTATTTACATGGAGTCTGGTGGAGATATGCTGGCTCTATACACGCTAAAAGTCCTGATTATTTACATGGAGTCTGGTGGAAATATGCTGGCTCTATAAACGCTAAAAGTCCTGATTATTTACATGGAGTCTGGTGGAAATATGCTGGCTCTATACACGCTAAAAGTCCTGATTATTTACATGGAGTCTGGTGGAAATATGCTGGCTTTATACACGCTAAAAGTCCTGATTATTTACATGGAGTCTGGTGGAGTTTGGTGATGGTGATTTCGGGGCTGTTTCCTGTTAAACTAAAATGATCTCACTCTTTAACTAAAAGGTCTCTCTCTGTAGGGATCCTTTCATAATGTTGTCACACACTTAGAATAATAATCTGAGTCTGGCAGCGGTGAAAACAGAACTTTTAGTGGACGCTAACTGAGGGTGAACATTTGTCCTGTATGGTTACATTACAGCGCGGTCCATGGCTGCCGGTTACAGCGTTCTCACCCAATACTGGACCATGTCCCAAGATAGACACCAATGAAAATAGGATCCAGGTGGAAAATTACCCTTTAAATTACATTTTGGATGTATTAACAGATTTGGGATTATTGGGAATAAGGATTAACTGATTGAAAAACAACAATATGTGCTGTGTGTGTTTCTGAGTGTCAATACACAGTCAGTCATCCTGTAAGCTTGAGTTTTCCCTCTGCTTCCATCTTCCGCCTCTATGGGGCTCATTCCCTCTCTCCTTTTACATACATGGAGGTCATAAATCACAGCGACTCTCAGGACGTCTGCAGCGCAGCTATTGTGGAGGGATCCGTTACTGACTCCACGTGTGTGTGTGTGTGTGTGTGTGTGTGTGCGTGCTTATGTCGGTGTGCGTGTGTGCGTGAATGTGTGTGTGTGTGTGTGTGTGTGCGTGCGTGCGTGTGTGCATGTGTGTGTGTGTGTGTCTGTGTGTGTGTGCGTGCGTGCATGCTTATGCCGGTGTGTGTGTGGGTGTGTGCAGGTGTGTGTGTGTGTGTTCTCGTTTATCTATATTCGTGGGGTCCAAAAACCGGGAGTCCAGTATACTTGCGGGGTCCGACCAGCTTTGTGGGGCCAAAATGCTGGATCCCACAAGGTTAGTCAAACAGACCCTCAAAAGGTCTGTTTGAGGGTTAAGACTTGGTTTTAGGATTAGGGTTAGAATTAGGTTATGGTTAGGGTGAGGGTAAGGGTTAAGGTTAGGCATCTAGTGGTGATGGTTAAGGTTAGGGTAAGGGGCTAGGGAATGCATTATGTCAATGACGGGTCCCCACGAAGATAGTGAAACGCAC
>CM042323.1:34988529-34998529 GCA_023566125.1 Zingel zingel | reverse complement strand
CACACACACACACACACACACACACACCAACAGAGACAAATGGCAGTCAATACCTTCTTCCCTCCATCTTTATGGACCTCGTTAACTTCTCTCTCCCTAATGGCTCTCTGCTGAGCCTTTTGTTAGCCATACTGCGCACACACACACACACACACGCGCACACACACACACACACACACACACACACACACGCACACACAGCACTAACAGGACTTGATAGATTTTCGTTGAGGAATCTTCAGAGTGATTGGACGTTTGGCTCGGAGGGAACTTCCAGTGCCAGCTATTTCTTTTTTCTTTCCACATTTTAGATTTGTGTCCCCCCCGTCAATGTTAAATGTAAAGTCTGACATTCTGCAATCTTGTTTTCTATCTTATCCAAAGTCAGATGAGATCATGCATATCAGTTTCATGTCTCTATGTCCAGTTCTTTTAGGACACGATGACCTGAGGCATACACACATTGTTACACATAAACAAGACTGAGGATCATGTGCAGGCGGCTCAAGTGTCTGACAACATTATGGGAAGGAATCCTTTTGGACATTTTTCGTTAAAGAGTAAAATCCTTTTTGTTTAAACGTGAAGCGGCCCCCGAAATAGCTATCGCCCAACCCACCAGACTCCATGTAAATAATCAGCAATTTTATGATCGGAAAACACACTTCATTCAAAGTCGAAAGAAAGAAAATAAAACTGTCAAATACCGTCTTGCTTCGTCTTTCCACTGTTACAGCAATCCCCACCCTGGTCTGGTTGAAATAAACCCTTAATTCACCCATTTACATGTGGAGATATGCTGGCTCTATACACGCTAAAAGTACTGATTATTTACATGGAGTCTGGTGTAGTTTGGCGATGTCAATCTCTGAGCGGTTTCTTGTTAAACTAAAAAGGATCTTACTCTTTAACTAAAAGGTCTATCTCTGTAGGGATCCTTTCATAATGTTGTCACACACTTAGAATAATAATCTGAGTCTGTCAGCGGTGAAAACAGAACTTTTAGTGGACGCTGACGATGCACGTTTGTCCTGTAGTGTTACAATGCAGTCCGGTTCACGGCTATTTGCACTCAATACTGGACCAATTTCACAGATTTTTGTTCACATTAGACACAGATACACGGGGAAATTGTGTCCAAATAACCCTTTAGCTGTACACAATTTAATTTAGCCTAGCTTTGCACAAGACTGGAAGCAGGGGGAAACTGTTAGCGTAGCAACATCTCCTTTTAACCGTGTTTCTACCTGCATATAGCACAATTAAAAGACCTCTCCGTGTCTCTAAAGATGGATAATCTGTCAGACAGACAGGTTCCTCTCTGTTAGTTGCCGTCATCAGTCTCCAATCAGTCCGTCTTATTGATGAGGCCACAGAGCCGCTGCCAGCTGGCAGCCGCAGGACAGACGGACAGACCGAGGGAAAGGGAGATGGATGGAGTGATGAGGCGAGTGATAAATAAAGGCATGTCTCTCGGGAGCGGCGAAGCCCCTCCCTCGCCAGTAAAAGACATTAAAAGTCCCATCTGATGCAGGTTTTATGACTTTGATCAGGGTAATGTTCTCTGGGATGTGCTTGTCTTAAATGTTATTTATTTACCTCCCTTACAGGGCGGCCATTTTAACATTTGTTTGTTACATTTGTTCCTTCAGCGCTGTGTATTCGCTGGACCTGTTTGAGTGGTGATAAACTAGTCATAGTTAGGATCGCCTGTTTAATTGATTGTAAAAAACTTGACCTTCACACACACACACACACACACACACACACACACACACACACACACACACACACACACACACACACACACACACACACACACACACACACACACACACACACACACACACACACACCAGCTATTCAGAGCATTCAGAGTGGGAAACAAAGAAACAAAGAGACTGCTGGAAGGAAGTGTAGTGCTGATTATAAGACCTACGAGTTCTATAAGCGGACTTTCACCCAAGGGGGTAAACTTTGCTTCAGAGCTCGAACCTCCTATGGCGCCATTTTGATGCTACAAAGCCATCACCTCCCGTTAGCATCCCATTGACTGCCATTCATTTTGACGTCACTTTGACAGCGAGTAACTTTACATCTGAAGCGTTTAAAGACTCTATTTGTCCGTTGTTTATTTCTAAAGAAACACGACAATGTATAAAAGGCTCCATTACCTTGTAGCTCACGTTATGGCTCCGTAGCAGACGTTGTTATAAAAATAGGCTAACGATTGGGTCATAACCACGAGACTTACTGTCTCATAGTAGAGGAATTACCGTATAGTCCAGGAGAAGCTCTCAGGCAGTTTGGACTTCCATTAGCTGTTTAAGTGTAATTACTAATGTTAACTATCATGTTAGTGATCAGTAATTAGCCTGTGCCCATGTTATCTCCTTACATATACCTACGCTCTCCGTCTCTGCTAGATTGGGAATGATTGAGATTTCTCTTGGCACAGCTACCAGAAGACTTCCAACTTTCAGACAGGTTGCTCACGTCACATCTACGTCTTCAAGCTCAGTTGGAGGCTGCTCAGTAACGCTCAGCCATCACCGGAAAAGAGCTTCTAACATCCTTCACTGGTCTCCGTCCAGAGACACGGGACCTGCTGGTCCATTATATATACTGTCTATGCTTTCACCCACCAAATACACGTTTCAATCTAAACCACAATCTTTTTCCTAAACTTAAGTAGTCATTTTGTCATCTAAACTGAACTGTCGGGCGCATAACACTCACTTTTTGTCAACTAAACCTAACTGTAACATCCACCGAAAACGACCGGCAGCTTGCGGTGCTCTGTCCCCGGCTCAAAGCCCCTAATTCTCGGGTAACTCAACTACCGACTGCCGCTGAGCCGAAGAAGCTCTGTAGCCGGCGTCACGGAGCCCTGTAGCGGCTAAACACAGCTAGCAACCGCTGCTCGGCTAGCAACCGCCAGACATTGGAGGACGTCATTTGGGCTTTGGGAAACGCTGATCCACATTTCTTTTTACTATTTTCTGACATTGTACAGACCAAACAACGAATCAAAAATAATCAACGTAGGGCGCCCAGATAGCTCAGTTGGTAGAGCGGGCGCCCATATATAGAGGTTAACTCCTTGACGCAGCGGGCCTGGGTTTGACACCGACCTGCGGCCCTTTGCTGCATGTCATTCCCCGCTTTCTCTCCTTTCATGTCTTCATCTGTCCTGTCAAAAAATAAAGGCCGAAAATGCCCCAAAAAATTATCTAAAAAGAAAAACAATAATCTACGCAAATTGCAGCCCTAAAAAAAGTTCAATATATCCCTCTGAGATGTTGTGGAGTACAAGTAGAAAGTAGCAGAGCATGGAAATACTCAAGTTAAAGTACAAGTACCTTGAATTTGTACTTCTACACTGAATGACAGACTCTCTCTCGGTTTCTGTGTCTCTATCAGCTCGTCTTCTTTCTCTGGATTTCTTGGATGGAGTCAGATAACAGACGAGCAGAATTTCAAACAGGACACACACACACACACACACACACACACACACACACACACACACACACACACACACACACACACACACACACACACACACACACGTCTCTCTCTGTCACTGAGCTGTGAATGACACCTTCATCCCATCGCTTTAACATTCAAACATCTCCCTCTCTACACGCAGGGAATTAAATTAAATCTTCGACACACACGCTGAGAACAGTGTGTCCAGATGTGCAAATGAAGTGCAGCTGTTTTAACATCGCTCTGTTTCTCTTCGCTCTCCTCCACTTCACCTCTCCTCTTATCTAAAAAAAAAAATCCTCTCCTACTCCTCTTTCCCCTCCACCCTTCTCTCCCTGTTCCCTACCAGCACATTCTCACTCCCAGCGCTTCAAAAAAGAGACGCTCGGTCAGGTGCCTTTGCCGTTTGTTATTGATGCAAAAAGTCTCCTTTAGCGTCATATTTAGACGTGCTTGGCTGGGACTTTTGGCTTCACTTTTTGACGCTCTGGGACGGGACGTACAGTACGTTTAACTGACACGCGGCACAAGAACGGGACAGTTAGGTTTAGGAAAAGATGGTGGGTGGGGTTACAAAATGTACGTTTCAGTAGTCTCGCATTGCCAGACCTTCCTCCACAGCCCCGCGGAGGAAGGTCCGGCTAGTCCACACAGCATTCCTGGATGGGAGAAAAACCTAGTCTGGTTTATTGGCATTTCTTTAAACCAATCACAATTGTCTTGGGCGGGGCTAAGCACCGGACGGAGCAACGGTGCCTCTGCTAAATAGTCTCAGGAAGGAACTTGCGAAGCAAGACAATGACCAAGCGTCAGTATTTGACGAGTTGGGAGTGAGCACGGGCTGTCCCTTCCTACCTCCTCTCCTTGCTCCTCCACCTCCTTTTCTATCTCTCCTCTTACTGTCCCACCATATGTTTGTTTCCCAGCAGAAAAAGCTGTCCAGGTCAAAGGTCGCCATGTGCAAACGGACCAATATTGACACAAGGTGTGAACAGCACAGTGTGTGCGGAGTGCATATGTGTGTGTGTGTGTGTGTGTGTGTGTGTGTGTGTGTGAGAGAGAATCCGTCAGCACGAAACCAATCCCTGTTAGCTGAAACCTCCCTCCCCTCCACTCTCTCTCCCCCTCTCATCTCCATCTCTTTCTCTCAGAGGACGATCGAGGACAAGTGAGTGATCGCCTTCCTCTCTCTCTCTCTCTCTCTCTCCTTCTCTCTCTCCTCGTCTTTCCTCGCCTGCGCTCAGATTAAACGCTGGCAGGTCAGGGTTGGTTAACCAACAGCCACCGGTCAGATGCTAACGGAGCGCAGGAGAAGAGGACGGAGGGAGTGCTACATCTCGTCTTACAGGAGGAGATACTTCCTCCTCAGCTCCTCTTACCTCAAAACCTTAAACACCAAAGACAGAGAGACACAGACACAGAGAGAGAGAGAGAGAGAGAGAGAGAGAGAGAGAGAGAGAGCGAGAGAGAGAGAGAGAGAGAGAGAGAGAGACAGAGAGAGAGAGAGAGAGAGAGAGAGAGAGAGAGAGAGAGAGAGAGACACACAGAGAGAGAGAGAGAGAGACAGAGAGAGACACAGAGAGAGAGAGAGACACAGAGAGAGAGAGAGAGAGACAGAGCGAGAGACACAGAGAGAGAGAGCGAGAGAGAGAGAAAGAGAGAGAGAGACAGAGAGAAAGAGAGAGAGAGATAGAGCGAGAGAGACAGAGAGACACAGAGACAGAGAGAGAGAGAGACAGAGAGAGAGAGAGAGAGACACAGAGAGAGACAGACAGAGAGAGAGAGACACAGAGAGAGACAGAGAGAAAGAGAAAGAGAGAGAGAGAGAGACACAGAGAGAGAGAGACAGAGAGAGAGAGACAGAGAGAAAGAGAGAGAGAGAGAGAGACACAGAGAGAGACAGACAGAGAGAGAGAGACACAGAGAGAGACAGAGAGAAAGAGAAAGAGAGAGAGAGAGAGACAGAGAGAGAGAGAGTCCCTGACAGCAGCTGCACTTGATACAAATAGAAGCTGACTGAAGCTGTCAATGGTTGTTATATTTCCGTCCAAATTTAAATGACATTATATGTAATTTTTTTGTTTTAAAAAAGCCGATCAGTTGTTGTGTGAATCATAGAATGGTTACGTCAAAGTTTAGTGAAGACACTGTTTGAAAACCATGCTATAACATTTTGAAAACTTTAAAAATGGGTCAAATTTGACCCGAGGACAACGCAAGGGTTAATACTCTGCCTTTTCCATCCTGTCAACCTGAAGACACTTTTAACATCTCTAATTAATTGGGTAACAAGCACCCCTAAAACATGATTAAGATTTTAAAAATTAGTCTGAGATGCTCGGGAGGATTACTAACTAAATTACGGCGGTCGACGAACGAGACCGAGTCTATTAAAGAGGGTCGCTAACACGATGAAGATGTATGATATGGTTAAGGAGACTGAGATGAGCGGGAGGTCACTAACAAGATTGAGATGTTTAGAAGCGTCAATAATGAGATTATCTGGGGGACTGCAAAGACAGCGGGGACGGTTTGAGATAAGACTGAGATGATCAGGGTCGGGTATCACTTGGGTTTCTTTCTGACAGCGTTGCTAAAATGATACTTTAAAACAAATCCGATATTTAAAAATATAAAAGAGTAAGTCTAGTCTGGGATTTTCTCCGGCAGCGTCCACGCTATCTCAGAGGCAGCTGGTCTCCTCCGTGTCTTTAGCTGCAGACTGTTGTATGTCCCGGTGTTGGAATCATTTCCAGTGAAATACAGCTGCACGTTGGACCGTTTAGCTGTCAGCTTTTTATTGGTGTTAAAGCCAGCTACTAGCTAACGGTAGGCTAATGTTACCCACAGCCAAGTGTAATGTTAAAGCGTAACTCTCGCCAAAATGCAACCTAGGGTCTTTTTGTGTATGTACCCGATTCAAACTTTCGTTTAAAAGCATATTTAGGACGGAAGCGCCACTTTTAAGATGTACCAAATTTTCATTTTTCGGTCAAATGGCCTTTTGAATGGGAGTGCCAGGGGCACTTTGATGCTAGCCTCAAAATAGCTATTTTTAAAACACTAAGAAGGCTCGATACAACATGAGACTTTGCTCCAAGTATCACCAGGGGCTCTACACCTTAACTCCACCGGTGACCAAGATATATACTATAACCAGGGGCTCTACACCTTAACTCCACCGGTGACCAAGATATATACTATAACCAGGGGCTCTACACCTTAACTCCACCGGTGACCAAGATATATACTATGACCAGGGGCTCTACACCTTAACTCCACCGGTGACCAAGATATATACTATAACCAGGAGCTCTACACCTTAACTCCACCGGTGACCAAGATATATACTATAACCAGGGGCTCTACACCTTAACTCCACCGGTGACCAAGATATATACTATAACCAGGGGCTCTACACCTTAACTCCACCGGTGACCAAGATATATACTATAACCAGGGGCTCTACACCTTAATGAAAGCACTGACAACATTGGTTGTGTTCACAGAGTTTAGTAAAAAGAGGTTTTGAACAACTCACCGTAGCTCTTGTTGTTTCCGGCTGCTACCACCTCGGGAGTCAAAACGATTCGATATCAAAACAAGTAGCCACAGATTTAGGATATCCCGAGGTCACCGGTGGAGTTAAGTCCCATTCAAAAGGCCATTTGACCGAAAAATGAAAATATGGTACATCTTAAAAGTGGCGCTTCCGTCCTAAATATGCCTTTAAACGAAAGTTTGACTCGGGTACATTCACAAAAGACACTAGGTTGCATTTTGGCGAGAGTTACGCTTTAACTACGGTGACGTGCAGCGATGCCTCTGTTGCATCTTATGCCTATACCATACACTAGAAAACTCTGACACCATCTCACATCTAAAGTAGGGATGCACCGAATCCAGATTTTTGGGGTTCGGCCGAATACCTGAATCCACTGGTTAAGATTCTGCCGAATCC
Organism: Zingel zingel; assembly: GCA_023566125.1. Taxonomy (NCBI): domain Eukaryota; kingdom Metazoa; phylum Chordata; class Actinopteri; order Perciformes; family Percidae; genus Zingel; species Zingel zingel. The sequence continues at coordinate 34,991,076 of CM042323.1, read as the reverse complement.
GAAACCAAATCCTCCTCCCATGCTCAGTCCATTAACACAGTAAACACATAAATGAAGGAAACAACGTCCACAGCAGTGTGTTTTTCATTTTATTTTAACTGGCTGCTGTCTGTAGATTCCTTCATGCACAACTCGTATTCTTCCAGATGTTTGATACCAGATGTTGTAACAGTGGTGATGTTGTGTATTGTTTAGGGTCCTCGCCACCACCAGACTAATCAGCATTGCAGATTGAACATGTAGCTGGACTTGAACGGCCTTCTTTTGACTGAAAGTGCTGCCAAACATCACTTTTTCTGCTCACCAGTTCCATTTCCACTTCCTCACAGCCGGCTGCATTGAACGCTCCACCTACGTTAACACCTTCCCGTAATCAACGGCGCCGTCATTATGTCGACCAGCGTAGCGCGCGTAGTGCAAGCGTAGGGGTTGGTTCGGTGGGGAAAAAATTCTAAAGTTAGGCAGAAGTCAAACCCCGTCAAAAAGCCCAAATATACAGCCGAATCCTGGATTCGGTGCATCCCTGATGTAAAGACAATCATCTCACATCTAACGTTAAAGACACATCGTCACACATGGCAAGACTACAACTAGATTCATAACCAAATGTAACCAAGCTAGCTAGCTACCGTTAGCGTTAGCTGGTAACTTCAGGGAAAGTCAGCAGATGTTATGTTCTGCCGTACATGCAGATGAATGTCTCCAGTACCCGGAGGTCTGCGTTTATCCGCCGGTAAAACTCCCGTTGGATGACTCGCTTCAGAAGGGTTGAACATCGCCAACTTTCCCTCTTTAGCATTTAGCTTAGCATGGCGCCATAGCAACCATAAGCAACAAGTGGCTCTAGCCATTTGCTGTTCCTGTTTGGTGCTGGAGGGAGCACATCCATTGGTTGTTGACAATGTTCAGGACACCAAAGTGGCACCAAAGATCAGGCACCGAAACAGTTGTCATTCGGTCCGGTAGATATGGGTCGTTTACGGCATCCTGTTTTCAATATCCAACCCTAGAGATGATCACGGGAGGCTCGCTAACGAGGTATCTTCCCTCCCTGCCTGGATCGAATAGGTGGCTGTCATTGGCCCCCAGATTGAAGGTGTGTCTTTCCTTCGCCTGTGCTTCTCTACCAAAACTCCACCCACCTGGGAGCTGCCAGCGAGGTTACCAAACGCTCCTCTGTGTCAGCAATGTTCCTCCCTCTGGTGCATTCATCTTTCACGTACAAAACAGACTTGCATAAGTCACAGTACGACTCGACGCTGCATGGAACAAAGGGCTCCGATTGGTCAGATATGATGATGTATTTAGCTGCAATTCGATTCCCTCTCTCTCTCTCTCTCTTTCCCTCTGGCTCTGAGGCTGAGCATATCCTTCCTCTAATACAATAATGTCACAGCTTTTTTGAGAGGTAAAATTCAATTACAGCAAAGCTCCACACACACACACACACACACACACACACACACACACACACACACACACACACACACACACACACACACACACACACACACACACACACACACACACACACACACACACACACACACACACACACACACACACACACACACACCACAGTTGAGTCATAACCGGCAGGGAGAGACATTTTTGGGTATGTGACTGCATTTAATAAAAGACACACACACACTCAAAACGAGGACTTGCTGCCTCCTGATTCGCTGACTTGCAGTCTGTCGTCCTGTCAGGCTAACGTTTCAGCTGTCAGAACTGAAACTGCTAAAATTGCGGGTTTTTTATTTATTTAGGGACGGTTTTAATTTCCTTAAAGTCAGACTTTGTCCGTTTATCGATCTCTCTCTCCGTCTGCATCACGCTGTCTCACACTATGACCTCTGGGTTCCCGGTGAAGCTCTAGGACGGGATTTAGGAAGGAAGGAAGGAAGGAAGGAAGGAAGGAGGAAGGAAGTGTCGGAGAGTATATTTACTCAAGTACTGTACTTACAGTAAGTACAATTCTGGGGTTCTTTACTTGAGTTTTTCCATCTTCTGCTACTGCATACTAATGATCCCAAATATGGTTCTCACAATAATCCAATGAATTAGGAGAGGGAAGATAAGATGACCCTTAGTTGATCCTGGAAATGTACAATCTACCCTGCGCTTTTCCCCTCGTTTGTGAAAACGCTTGAGGCTCACTCCTCCCTATCTCGGCTCCTCTCTTCCTCCTCTCCGTCTCTGAGCATCCGTCAGCAGATTTTCCCAACATGCCGAGAGGGAGTCAGCCGAAACGAGCAGCGCTCGATCCGGCAGCTTTTAATGAAGCGGCTTCAACCTCTTCGTTAGGACAGACGGAGACACAGCGAGAGACACTTCCTGTCACAGTAGAAATCATCAGGATGTAGAAACTGAGGATATGTCCGTGTGTGGGGAAGACCCTCAGACAGGAGATATCATTACAAAAAGTTAACTAAAGGACTTTTTTTAAATACTGCAAACTATTCCAACACTATTTGGAAGTTCATTATATACATTTACAATCTCTATGCAACTATCTTTTCAGCATTTTCCCCCCGCCAGGATTTC